>CAUYRT010037606.1:0-52582 GCA_963574885.1 Lepilemur ruficaudatus
CAGAGAGATGTTCCCAGCTCAATCACATAATAGTTGAAACAATTCCCAGCTGCTGAAAATAACAAAGTTTATTTCTCACTTTTTCTATAAATCCATCAAAGAACTATTGGTCCTTCTGCTTCCATACCAGCATTGTTCTTATAGAATCCAAGCTCAAACACAAATCACTTTCCATCACATGTCATTGGCCAGACCAAGTCACATTGCCACACATAACTTCAAGAGGATAGTGAAGTACAACCCCACCAGATGTCAGGAAGAGGAGAAAGCTGGAATAACTGTGAATGTTTCTAGTCACTTCTCCAGATATTACCCCAACACATCTCTAGAAACTTTGCTACTGAAATATCCCTTAGCAATATCACACTCTTTATTGGATTACTTGATTCACATAAAACATATATTAATGGCTCTTGTCTTAATCAAAAAACTGAAAGAAAAAAGACACAAAAGACAAAAAAAAACTAACTTTTCTTGAATTATACCATCCTCTATCACTATATTTCTTCTGCTATGTTGCTGTACCAAACTTCTTGAAAGGGTCATGTAGACTTCCTCTCTCATAATCTCATATCCTGTTCTCTTTTCAACCCATTGTAAAAAGGTGTTTTTTCCTATCTTTCCAATGAAATATTGCTTACGACAGTCAAAAATAATTTCTTTTCAAAATTCAATGATCTATACTTTATCCTCACCTAATTAAACTCTTTCAGTGATGGAAAGTTTAATGCACTCTTACAACGTCTTACCTCACTCCTGAGTTGTGTTTACTTCCACGTGTCTGCCTTAAAAACCCACGTGGTCCATATACTCACACAATTCAGCAGTAATGAGATTTAAGATCCCATTACCAAAGAAGTAAAGATGAAAACATTCATCTTGTTACATTCAAAAACCTACTCTGTCAAAGTAGTCCAGGGAGTACATACACAGTGCTCCAACTGTATCTACGTACAACCAACACTCTATTTTAAGTGTACAATTAGATGATTTTCAGTGAATTTACCGAGGTGTACAGTTAATCACATGAATCAGTTTTTGAGGAATTCCTTTCCCCTATTGAGACCCCTAATTCCGCTCCCCAACTACTTTTCAAGCATATCCCCCCCTCCACAGTGACCCCCCCATGTCGCTCAGCCTTGGGTCTACCCCCCACCCCCCAATTCCCCAGTGTTCACACCCACCCTTTGAGCACCATAGTGTTAATCAGTCAATACCAATTTGATGGTGAGTACATGTGGAACCCATTCTTCGGGTCTTGTGTCACCTCACTTTGAATAATGGAGAGACCTTTTGATATTGGAAACCACCGTCCTTCTAGTAAATCATGTTGCCCTGGAAAAAAACCTGCCCAACAACTTCCAAAAGGAAGTGTCAAAAAAAGGGTTTAGAGAGAACAAAAGAGAAAAAGGAGAGCGAGAGACAGCCTCGACAAGGACAAACTTTATCAAAGAAATCTGGAAATGGTCTTTGCTGGGACGAGAAAGAGAGACGCTGCGTGAGCTGTTGGCGCGGGCTTTTAAGGGGTGGCAGGCGGAAAAGAGAGGTCTTGCTTACGCAAAACTAGGTGTTAAAAACAGACCAATCAGGGCCTAGGCTCGTCATGCAGATTAGGGATTCACAATCAGCCAGTCAGAGCCCAGGGCTGTTTATGTAAATGAAGGATTCAGATTTAACCAACCAGGGCTGGGGAAACCTGTACAGGCTTCCTCCGGAGGAGCATTTTTGGGGTAGAGGGTGGAGATTTCTTTGGCAGGCTTCTGGAGGGGTGGAGACGTCTTTGGCGGGCTTTGCATATGGGCTTTTTGTGTGTGGGTGAAGCAAAATGGCAGTTGTCGTTTTTTTGTCCTTCAGAAAGTACCTATATGCTTCTTTAAGAAACTCTTGTTGCTGCCCAAAGAGGTTCATTTGCCCGCTGCCCATGAAGCAGCCAATATGCTGAGTCAGCAGGATTTAAGGCAAAGAAAGAGTCTTTATTCCTAATAGTGCTAAGCGGAGAGGCGGTCCCCTCTTCCCAAGTAGCACTATGCAAAGTAAAAACTCTTTCTACATTGCAACTCCGACTGTCTCAGTACATTGGCTGTTCTCTGTGCAGCAGGGCAAATGAACCTGGTTGGGTGGCAGCACCCTCAGAAGGGATATTATGTGAGCAACAATTTTCACATTTGGGAAAACGAAACTGGGAAAATGGTGCAAAACTTGACTTTGATCCAAAAACCGTAAATAATAAAATTTTTAATGCAAATGCCCAATGAACTCACCTGAATTCATTAGCAAGGCCTATGGACAATTTGCATTATTTTTGTTTTCCTCTTAATTAACAAAGGAAAGATTTATACTCTAACAAATACTTCTTGCTGCAACTACCTACTATAAGACAAGTACATAAACATATGAAGAAGTGAAAAAAAAAAGAAACAGATTCCTGACGTTCTAAAACAAACACAGGTGGATTTATTGCCTGAGCTTTATAATCTAGAGCTATGGCTTCATGACTTATATCAAAGACTAATAATCTTTTGGTATCTGATAATTGCTTATGTTGCAATTGACAAATGTATGCTTTTCTGAGTTTCAGATACTACCATATAGCAACAGTCACATCAGCGTGTTCAAAAACTCATTTTGCAACAAAAAGAGCAGGTGACTAATCCTAGTCCAACTACAGACTATGTTCTTATGAAAAAAAAAGAAAAAAAAATGTTATCAGCAAAATCTCAGTGATGGTAAAAATATGGATTTTATGGATTGATGTCCCATGGCCTCACTCTGTCTGCCCTTGACTCAAAGGGAAAACTGAGAAAGGAGAAAAGCAGCCCCTGACATCTGGGACTGGCCTGGCCCTATCTGCTGGACTAGTACGGTGAGCTGACCTGACACTTGAAGTTAGGCCTTATGTTTTTCTTTTCTTTTGATCATAAACAATTTTACAGAACATCAACATCAGACAAGACCACCCTGTGACCTGGATACATCAAGACAAAAGCAAGACCATTTGTAACCATGACTTGAACACAGACAAAACATAAACACTGCCCAGCCACGTAATACCAAACATCTCCTTATCCTGGCAAACATGAGAGCCTGCTGCTTTTTCCCACTCACAGCTTTACCCTCAGTCTAGTCTTCCCTCCTTCAAGATAAGATGTATTAAGATAAACAACTGTAGAACCGCCTCTGCTTCCTGCAAGCATCGAATCTAGGACAAGGCTTTATTTTCTGAAATCCTCCCCCAAAATCATCTAACATGAACCCCAATTCTTTAATAGCTAGTTTTAGGGATAAAAATTTAAAAAATAATAAATATGGAGCCATGAAGAGTTAAAATTTCTTGATGTGTCTAGTTAGGTGCCTCCTTAGTGAGAAAAGCTAGAGCGGTCACTTCATGTTCAATAGAAGAAAGCGAAAATGATATTACTATATTTTTAAATAGAAATAAGTGTAATTAAGTTCTAAGATCCTTTGCTGTTGTGTTGATTGAATAAATTAAATGTAGGAGAAAGACAAAAGTGGTACATGACATGGGTATGGACTCAAAATTTTAATAGTAATTTTCAATATGAACAGACTTTCTATCACCTAGTCTTCCACTACTTTATATTTGTGTATTATAGTGTTACTAATTTTTTCATGTGTTGATTTCTTCTTATTAACCATATGTAAATTAGGGAAGTCCAGTACCTCATCATTTTTTTTATCCTGTTTTATATGTAGTATAGGAATTTTCTCATTCATTCGTTTTAATACCATTTACTATTTCATTTTAGTATCTTTTAGAATTATGTTAAATTTTGCCAAATCAGTAATTTTTTGTATGTATAATAGACATATATAGTACCAAATGATCAAATTGAAAGACAGAAATAAAATTCTTCACGTTAAATATATAAAATGTATAAAATAATAGGGAAATTTCTTTATAGTTGGACCAACTGAAGGCCATTCTATCATTAAGAATATACGTGTTCAAAAATAATTTGCATACAAATTGAAAATCAATCATGGAGATGTGTGTGTGTGTATACATATACATAAATATATAGTGTGTATATATATGTATGTGTGTAGATATATATATTTAGAAGTCCAGGATCCACTGAGAGACAAGTAGATGACCTCTTTCCTTTATTATTTTTAAGACTTAATGAAAGATCAGTTTATTTGGCCTTGACTCTTTCCTGGCTCACACGGTACTTCCTCTTCCACACACATGCTGTTTTAATTAATCTCCACCAACGTTGCAACGGCTTGATTTTTCTGGAGAAAGAAACGAACTGTTTTGCTCTGCAAACGCTTTCTATGGGCGCCCAGACACATGAGGAGACGAAGGAGCAAATGAAAGATCTTTCCTAATACTGGGAGTTTACCTAGCGCAAACAGAAGATGAAAGTGTCTTTGTTTGGGTTTCTATCTTTTCAGTCAGAGGAAATGCCCAACCATGACTGTTCATTGTTTACAAAAGTCTCAAGGATTTTAGTTTTCTCAGAGCTGGTTGTTTTCTTGAAAGGGAAATGTGAGAAAAGAGGAATGTCATTAAGAAACAGAAATACTGTCTTTGGGCTACATTGTTGGGTTAAATCTACAAATCTTCACTGCAGTGCCATTGTTCTCTACACTGCTTCTGGCAAAAATCTGAGCTATATTTGCCTAATCAATTTTTGTCCTGACCACGGCCTACTCTGCTTATTTTCACTAGATTTTCCTCCAAAGCTGAAAAATGTATTTAATTGCTTAATGTAATTTTATAAGTCAAACATATAGGTATGTATGTTTAATTTCCTCACTTTAAACCCTTTGATATAATCCCCAACAATAATTCTGGGTTTGTGTCAATGCCCTGTCTAAACATAGAAATAATGAGCATTGGATTCTTTTTGGTTCAACAAATATTTATCAAGAATATATTTTAAATGCAAAAGTAATGGCAATCTTTTATGCCGTGTTAGGACATTGGGGCTTTATTCTGTAGGTGAATGGAGATTTACTGTAGGTATTTAGGCAAATGAGTAAAATAATGGCATCTGTGCCAACATTCTGCTAATATATTACAGATAATGTTTTGGAGAGGATTGGGCTGGAGTTCAGTTCAAAAGTACTATAGGTGACATAATCAGGTGTCTAAAGTGAGAAAAGATTTGAGAAATATTTGTAAAAGTACAGGGCTTGGTGATTAGTTGATTTGAGGACACAGGGAGAGGAATCAGTTGGGGACAATTTTTAGCTATTTTGCTTGGATGGAGTGATGGGATGTGGCATCCTCACGTGAAGCAGAGAAAGTAAGAGGAAGAGCAGGTTTAGATGAGAAAACAATGACTTCAGCTTTACATACATTCACCTTGAGGTACTTCAAAGTGTTTGAATCCTGGTAGAAACATACAACTATTGGGTGATAGGGAGAAATATGGGCTAGAAAGTAGATTTGGAAGTCTTTAGTATTTAGGTTAAAATGTGAAGTTTTGCGGTCACAATAAAAATAGATTTTCATGTACTTTGCCCTCTTTTTCTGTGTGTTTTATTTTATGTTTTCTCTGAGAAGACTTCAGGCCAACATTTTTCCCCTCATACAGATAAATGGGGAACTTGTAATGACATTGAGAGGTCTTTGTTTCTAAATGTTGATGTTTTTCTTAATTCCCAAATGGACCAGCTTCTTCTCAGCTTCAAACACATCTATTTGTTTGATAAGTACCTTTTGTTTTCCTTTAATTTCTCAGTTTCAAGGAAATAAACTACGACTTTGCCAAAATGTTCATCAGACTAAAAACAAAGTCTACATCACATACCCAAGGTCAATATTAGAAGGGTAAGGGTGACATTAGAAACAAACTTTATTTTGTTAATTGATAACTCTAGCATTATGTTACTTTGTGGGTTTTATTTCCCTAACCCCTGTAAAATTTTATGTTTTCTAGGATTTTGAAACCCACTAGAATGAATCCTGATATAATGCTAAAAAGTCAGGACTTTCAGTGCATTTTAATATGAATTTTGAAATGCAGAGCAAAGAGTAGGGTATAATACTCACAAGGAAAATTTGTGAAAAGTTCAGAGTCCCCTTTTGTTATTAAAAGAATGAATGGTCATTTAATAAACTTGTAAATATGTATATATTAAGTTGAAAACTCCAAAAAGAAAATGTAGATTATTGGATTTCTCTATTTAAAATATAAAAAAATACTTTAAAATAATTTCTATTAGTAGTAATGGTCATTGAAAATATAATTTATGTAAAATTTTTGCTCTCATAAATAATTGTGTGTTTCTTAATGACTCAGAAAATAATGCTGTATTTAAAGAGATATAAATCTGTTTCATTTTACTGCTTAAGATGGGGAAAAATTGTTAGGAAACATCTGGTCTCTCTAAAGAAGCAGAAATCCCACAGAAAATCTCAGTTGACCTATTTCATAATTATTATTTTTTTAACAGATAAGGCCTTGCTCCGTCACCCAGGCTGGAGTCATAGCTCACTGAGGCCTCAAACTCCTGGGCTCAAGCGATGCTCCCAACAAAGCCTCCTGATCATAAGTATTTCTTTAAAAAAATTGGAACTGCCACAATTATTGCAAAGTTAGGCAGTTTTCATTTTTTGAGAATCCCTGAGTATGTTCATTGTTCACTGATAACCAAATTAAAGTGGCAATTTTCCAAAAGATGACAGCATAGTGCAGCTTTTATTACAAGATGAGGTGGAACCAAGAATTTAAGATTCACAGAAATATTTGGGGAGACCGCTAGTCCTTTGGTATCTCTAGAGCATTCAATCTTTTTATTACCTTGGATTATGAATCAGCATTTGAATTCATGTCTTTTCTCTGATCTTTGCTGCCCCCTGGTGACTCACACTGCAGTTTTTCTCCAGTTTAAATCTAGTCTATACCTAATTAATGTTGTAATTATTGTGTAAATTAAATATTTATGGGAAGCCAATATTTAAAGATTTCCAATGTATAGGTAAAACACTAACCTTGACTTAATGTTAACCCACTGATCCCAAGAAATCAATTCAGAAAGGGTCTTACCATTTGTAAATGAAAACTGAATTTGTATTTTTGTGTGTTTACAGATTTCTTTTTACTCTCTGGATGAATACTTATGCATGAAAAACAAATTAAAGGAAGTGGCATGTGCATACATGATAGGGCTTGGTGAAATATTGTCAAGTATTATTTTCATTTAACCTCGTGTGGATCACAGCTGGGGCTTATAGATTTAGAGTGCTTGGCTGAATAGTCACCTGGCTATTATGAAAAATTCATGGTTTCAGGCAAGATTTCAATTACTGCCATTTTTCTAAAGGTGAAAAAAAGACAACCCACCTTTACTCACATGGATGCCCTGAATGATAAAATCTTTAACATGATACCTATACTGATTTTAGGAAAAGGAAGGGAAAGGCTTAAAGGCTTATCTTTGATGTAACTCCTTAGAATTCCAAATTTTAATTTGGTTTGCTATCAGAATTTTCCTAATTGTTTCAGTTCAAATGTCATTCTTAAATTCTTAATACCACCAAACTTTTCATACTATCCTAAAGGCAAATAGATGAGTAGCTGAAACCATCCTTCTGTACTATTTTTTTTTTTTTTTTTAAACTCATACCTCCACTATTCTAGTTTTCCCTTAAGGTGAGCATTTCCTAAAGGTTAGTGCTGTCTTTCCATTTCTATTTCCATGTTCTTTGCTTTGGAGATCTTACTCTTTCAAGCCTTAGGAATTTCTCCATGTAGACACCTCTACAATCTGCCTCTTCAACACTGACTGCTTTTCTCAACTTCCATTCTGTATTCCAGTGGTCTCCTTCATATGAGTCACTTGGTTGTTCCACTGTTAACACCAATACAAGTGTAAGCGTGAGTTCCTCTCAAACAAGATGGATAGATGGTAGAGATCCTTGAGTTCAACACTCTCTCTTCTAAGATGAAGAAACTAAAACTTTAGAGGAAATTTATTTGACCAAGCTCACAGATTAATTGTTAGTGGAATGAGGATTAGAAATTATGTTGTCTGACTGCCAACCAGTCTAGCATCTGTCCTACCACACCGAACTACTTATTTCCCTACTAATTTCTGATTGTCTCCTATAGCGTTGTTTTTAAAATTCTCTTCAGTCATCCAGGCATAAAACCATGGAGTAATGTTTAAAATTTATCCTTTGCTTCAAAATCTGGTCATTCTGTTCTTTTCTATAGGTTTTTCTTTGTAATAACTTCTGTACTTTCCACTTTCTTTAAAAAAATAATCAAAACAATTCATGCCTATGGTTTAAAACATCAAGGAGTTCTACAAGGCTTATCACCAAATATAGTAGATCATTTCTACATTTCTTTCCCATCTCTGAATTCTGTTCCAAGAGACAGACACCTTTGAATCTTTTACCTGTTTCTTCTGAGCTTCCCATTCATGTCTCTAAAAGGCAATATATATATATTGCTTTTATATATTTTATTTTGTGATTTTTCATTTTTTAGGTTCCTTCCTTGGAAGAAAAGGATGTATTTCTGTAAAAATGTTAACCATCTCACCCTCTTTTCCTTTCCCAATCATCTTAATGTAATTATTTCTGTTTTTGGTTAAATATTCAGTATCCTCATTATTGTATTTATATAAATATTATCCACACCTGAGTCACATCAGTGTGCTATGATCACATGTTCTTTCTTGTGCAACTTTCTTCTGTCCTTGGAAATTAGCAGTTGCTTTATTTTTGTTTGTTGAGTGTTCTATGTACCTATTACCATGTCATCTACAAACACTTGGAGAGAAGATTGACTCCTTACTCAACACACTATAGACATATCAGATAATTTATCGATTTTCTTTTATTTTTAGAGATTTCCTTCCTGGACTCCTGTAAAACTCTGACCTGAACAGACCATTGTCTGGAACTGCTGCACAGCTCTTTTCCTGAGTGTCATATACTCCTCTTCACTGTCACTGCGGGAGTTTCCTATACTCCTCTTTTCTTTTAGACCTGCTATCTAAGTTCCAAGTTCCCTGCTTCTTGGTTATTTTTTCATTTTAATGAAGCTCATCTTGTCTTGCATTTTCTTGAGGGGTGATGTATGGAGGGCCATTTTGTTTTGTTTCTTTAGAAAAAGTGAAAAAGTTTGATTCTAACTTCTCATTTGATAGTTTGGGTTCAGAATTCCATATTGGAAATCATTTTTCGCAGAATATTGAAGGCGTGATTCCATTTTCTTTCAGCTTCCAATATTGCTGTTGAAAAGACTTATATCATTCTGATTGTCTCCTTTTCTCTATATCTCTATTCCCTGAAATTTTCCAGTACTGTGCTTTGCTGTGAATTATCTTTTCATTCATTGTGGTAGACCCTAATCAGCCCTTTCAACCTGTAAATCTAGACATTTCATTCCTGGGTGTTTTCCTATTTCTTTCTTTATGATTTCCTTTCTTTCATTTTCTCCTTTATCTCTTTCTGGGATTCTGTTATTTGACTGTCTGAACTTCAATAATAAACCTCTAAGATTTTATTCTTACCTATTTTCCATTTTGTTTTTGATTCCACCTTCTGAAAGATTCTGTTGTCTTTGTATTCCAACCTTCCTATTTTGCCTCTGCTACCATATTTTTAATATCTAACAGCTTTTGTTCTTTGAATGCCCCTCCCCCATTTTAGCATGATATTTTCAATATTCTAATTTTATGGATATAGTATATGTTTTTATTTCTTTAGGGCTATTAATTACAGAGGTTCTGTGAGTGCTTTTTCCTGTTTCTTACATTGCCTCAGTTCTTCTGTGTTGGTTTCCATATTTCTAGTTAGTGCTATGTCTTTCCTCATCCTTGGCTGTTATTTGATATTTAAGACTAGGACCCTTGAAATAGACTATAAGTTTTATATGTAATTTCAGGGCTTGTTAACCAGTGGGCTTTTTGCAGGGTAAAAAGCCTTGCAAATTAGAAATTAAAAACCTAGCTGTTTGTCAAGAGTTTTCCTTGGGCCAGTGGGATTCTTCCAGCCTTCTACCTGTGAGGGAAGCCTGGTTGCTAATGTTATGAAAAAGTGGGGAATGTGGGTCTCACTGTTCAGTGTATAGACCTTTATGGAAGGTCTTGACCATGTTTGGTGTCCCTGAGTTCCTAGTCTTTCCAGGGAATAGACCTCATTCTTCTCTTGGGTGGAGATAATTTAAGACGTCACTTATTAGAATAAAGAATTAGAGGGAATGCAAAGGCCTAAATGCTTCTTATGCTGCGAACAATCTTCATGTTGTCTGCCAATCCTACACCCCAGCCTTCAGAGGAACTTGCAGTTCTTTCCTGGATTCCAGAACATGTGCTGACTAGTGTCTTGACTTGAACCTTGCAGACACTATCTTCTTCCTCTGGTCTTAATTTTCTGTTTTATACCCTCTAATTGTTTCTTTGCATCTTAATTTTTGTTCTCATTTCTGTTTTTTCTTCTGTAATTTTATGCATTTTTAAAATCCATTTACTGAATTTTTATGGAATTGTGAGAAGAAGTGAATGTTAATCCTACATTAGTCACCAAAATTCAGTTCCTTCCTTTTTTATCCTGTTGTCATTGCCTGAGATCATATTTTAATCATTTAATGCTGGGATAATTAAACTGGTTACTAACTAACTAGTTTCATTCACTTAAATTCTTTTCTTCAACTAAAAGACACCATAGAAACAACCCTAAAATATCACTCTAGTTAGATCACTCACCTGCTCAAAAAACTTCAGATATTTGTAAATATCTAAAAAGAAAATAAATTTCCAGCCCATCCATAATCTACCCAAATTTCCAGGCTTTTCTCTTAGCGTGCTTCAATATGAACACTTTTTTTTATACAAATGATTTTACTTATTGTCTTTGGAAAATGTCTATCTTTCTATCACTCTTGGAATAACCCATTCTTCCTCTTCATTTATTCTTACTCATTCTTTTCAACTCCTCCGAGAAGTTTTTTTTGATCCCTTTAATAGAAAAATTATTTTTGCCATCTTTGCACTCTATTTCTTTCATTATAGCATCTGTAACACTTAGTTTTTGTATTCTTGTCTTTCTCTACTAGACTCCTAGTGCATTGAAGGCTAAGATCCTGACATATCTATTGAATGTCCCTTTTCAATCAATAGTGAGTACCTACTGTGCCAAGTCCTGTGCTAAAAGTTCTTCAGGCTTTCCTTAGGTAAAGACACAGGCATGTAGGCAGTAGTTTTCAGAAAGAGTGAAAGTTGAGCATGAGATCCCAGTGGTTAGCTGGGGTTCAGAAAGAAGACTCTAGTTTCTGAGAGGATAGATAAAAGCAAGACTCATTTTAAGCCTTACAGGAAACAAAAGTAAGATGCGGACTCAGTTCTGTGGTAGGTATGCAGAATGCATGATGAACAGGGAAATTGTCTCCTTGTCGATCAATGGACAAGGGATCGGAGCATGGCTAATAGTAAGGATGAGTTACTTAACAAAATCTTGTTCATGTCTCTTCATCTCAGGCAGGACTGGTGTCCAAGTTTAAAGAGCCGTTAAGCTTGCATGCCAAGTGGTTTAGCATTTGCAGAAAAGAGCCACTGTAAGTTAATAAAATACTTGGAGTTGTGAAGGACTAGATTTCTTTAAACTTCCCAGAGAGCTTTTTGACTTCAGGGTGTATTATAAATGTCACTCTCATCCCAGGAAGATGTCTATTTTCTTCTCTTAATGATTTTCTTTTCCTTTTTTTTTTGTAAATTGAGACAAAGTTTCACTCTCATCCAGAAGACCCATTTGTAGTAGAAATTTTCCTAGTTTTACCCTGTAATGACGTACAATGATGATGAAACTATCTCTTAATGAATTAAACAAAATATGTTTATCAAAAAAGATGAAATTAAGATAAACATGAATATATTTCGTGATTGCATGTAATTTATTATTTGTGCTATGTAATTTATTATTTTGAAATATATACAAAACTCCTACAATTTTTAATCCTTTTTGAGATGTATAAACGTAGAGAATAAAAATTGTAGTCACTGTTGGATTCAGCCCTGCTACCTGTTCACACTGTCAGGGTGCGCACAATGAAGGAAGTACGGAATATAGACACAGATATAGTTGATTATCATTTGTTAAGCACCTGTTAAATGTAAAACACTCTGCTAGGAAGCATCTGTTCATGTCCCTGTGTGTGTGTGTGGGAAGAGGGTAGGAGCAGGGGAATGCATAGATTCCTCTTCCCACATTGTTTCCGTGCTCCCCCTGTACTTGACCCTCTACTGGGTACTGAGGTCACCATTTGGTAAAATCCCTGCTCTGGTGCAGCTTACATAGTAGTGGAGAGAAAGATAATAAGCAAGAAGAGCAAGTACAGTGTGCTGGATGGTGATGAGTGCTATGGAGAAAAAGAAAGCGGGCAAGTGGATGGGAGTCCAGAGTGAGGGCTGTAGCTCCCACTCACGTGGACCAGGAAGGCTTCTATCAGAAGGGGGCATAGAACTCAAAGCCGAAACAAGGGGAAGGAGGCAGCCATGAGGCCTTCTGAAGGAAAACCATTTCAGGCTGAGTAGGCAACAAGTGCCAAAGCCCTTACGAGTATGCCCCGGATTCATGGAGCAGCAAAGTGGCCCATGTGGTTGGAGCAGAGTTAGAGAGAAGAAGAACAGGAATGACTTAAAAGATAAAAGCAGAGAATTGATCATGTCAGTCCTATAGACCATTATAAGGACCTTGACTTTCATTATGAATGGTATGAAAAGATATTGGAAGTTTTAAGCAGAGGAGTGACATTATCTGATTCATTTTGAAGAAGAAAAATGAGATGGGAGTTTAGTCTGATTGATTCATTTAAAAATTTAAAATAGACCAAGAAGAAAATGTAGAAGCAGGAGGTGATCCTTTATGCTGCCATTAACAATTCAATTGGAAGTGGATGTTGGATTGGACCGAGGTGATAGGGGTTAGGTAAGATATGGTTGGATTTTGTAATAGATGATCTACTTTATAGAATTTGCTGATGCAATGCATGTGGAGTGTGAAAGAGAGAGGTTAAGAAGACCTCCAGGCTTTAGGGCCTGATCAGCTGCAAGTATGGGGCTGACATTGACAGCAATGGGGAAGGAAAGAGACGTATCAAGGAGAAAGTTTAGGAGTTTGGTTTTGAACAGGTTGGGATGGTGATTAGACTTCCAAGGGGCATGGAGAATAAGTGGTTGGATATATGAACCTGGAGTCGAAGAGAGACTCTCCTCCTCTCTTCTCCGACTCTCTCTTCCATTTGTGCTGGAGTTATAGTGGAAAGACAATATTTGGGAATTTTATATTTGTATAATATCTAATGTCAAGGACTGGATATCACCAAAGGAAAAAGTGTACTTAGAAAAAAGAAAAGGTCCTAGGTTGGGGTTTTCTATTGCCAAGAGCTTGGGGAGGTAGAGAAGGTAGCAACAGAGGCATGGAGAAGTCAGGGTCAGCAGAAGAAAACCAGGAGAGTGTGGCATGCTGGAAGAAAGTGTTTCCAGGGCGTGAGTCATCAGCTATGTCAAATGCTTCTGACAGATCCTGTAAGATGCAGACTGAGTAATGTCCTTTTGGATTTAGCAATGGGGGCTCATTGTAACATTTTCACTAGTAAATTTGATGGAGAGGAGGGGTAAGAGTTTGATTGGAGGGCATGGGTGCAGGAGAGAATAAGAAGGGAAGACTTAATAGGGGAGAAGTTAAAGTATGTTTTTTGTGCTGATGACAATGATTCAGCAGAAAGGGAAAACATGATGCAGCAGAAGAGAGGAGAATTGCTGAATTTCTGGGTCAGTTAGAGATGCTGGGATCTTGTGCACAAATGTGGGATTTAGCATTCACAGGGGCATGTAAAATTCTTTCCTCAAAGCAGAAGAGATGGAGGATTAGATAAGCTCAGCTGAAGTTAGGTGGGAAGCTTCGGAGGTGGGAGCTTGTGGAAGTTCTCTCTTTACCGCTTCTATTTTCTAAGTAAAAAGGAAGAAAGGTAGGAACTTCATGCTCTCAAGGAGTTTAAAATATAGTGAAAGAGACAGAGGAACATACTAAATCAAGACTGAATATTATTAGAGTTATAACAGATGTACCTGTTGTGTTGAACAAACAGGACTCATGGGATGTTAGTATAAAACAACTTTTCTTTTGTCCTCCTTTAAATTTATTCTATGGGCCCAGTTTTATCATCCTCTGGATGGAATTTAGGGCTAGTCACCACATTTTTTTCCAGGCATTTTCCTTAATAAAACTCCCCCAGTGAGCAATTAATATGTCCGGAGTAATAAGCAAAACTGTAAACTTTATTCAACGATGAAATTACTCCACTTTACCAGTCCAGGGCTATTGCAAGTTGGCTTCTTTTAATGAGAACAGCCATAATTGGGCTTTTTCCCTTTTCTATTTTCAATGCTTCTCCCCCATTGTTACCATTTTTAACCTTTTAAACTTATAGTGTCTGACACGGGGTGGGGAAAGTCTAGGAGATAGAGGAAAGAGCAGGGAAGTCCTTTTCTTAGTTTACGTCATCATGAGCTGGCATTATGTACTTGGGCCTGTAGGTGTCCAAAGCTGACCTTACCTCTCTTGGGAAACATGGAGTTTTCCTATGTGTGTGATGCATCCCGTCTGGCTGACTTATTGGCGTCTCATAAGGAAAGGAGAAATCAATTGCCTTGTGGCTTCAGCTGAAGCTGAGGCTTAATTAATTCCATTTTAGCATTCTATTGCATGATTGAAAATCAACTGTTATTAGTGTGTAGAGAAGAAAGGAGAGAGAAAGAGCAAGAGAGAGTGAGAGAGAGCGCGCTGGGTTTTATTTAGGAACATAAGGATAAAATAAAGGGTCCTTTGACTTTGAGCTGGGTGATAGAATTTAACAGGACTGATGTTCTTAGTGATTGTCACTCCCGAGTCTGATCTCTCTGAGGAAAAAAGCAGCCGATGGTTTCCCATAGGTTGCTATGTGCTCTACCATGTAACTTCACTACCTTGGGTATGTGTGACTGAACCAGAGATCAGATACTGACATGAAGGCCACTATCTGTGAGGTTGCCTTTTATGAGTTCTCTGTCCAATATAGGTTCTTTATATGGGATGCTGACTATGACAATCAAACTCACTTTTGAAAAATTAAAGTATTAATAAAATGAAATGAAATGAAATTAAAATAAGAATTTTCAAAGTGAGTCTACAAACAATATGGAGAGAAGAAGAGAAAGACATGAAACAGAAAGAAGTACTGAGTAGAGCCGTGGGATGAAATAAACCACGAGCAACCTGGTATCATAAAACGGAAAGGGGGTAGAGAGAAGCATTGGAAGCAGCTTATTGAAAGGACTGAAATAATAGATGACTCAGAGTAGCTGAATCATCACAATCATGACACACTGGACGCTAGAGCCATATTTGTAAAATGAGCATGGGTTTACAGCTGCACAGACTCTACCTTGTTGATGTCTAAGAGCAGCTGGAGTTAATCACATGGCTGTTCGAGATAATCAATCACACAGTCAAAGCTGAGGGCTTGGACTCCCCTTCTCCACTCAGATTGGGCTGCTTCACCATTCTGCCCACCCCAGGTAAAGGCATCACCAGCCGGCAGTTTCCCAAGTCTAAACTCATGGTCTTAGTCTTGTTCCTCTTTTTCCCATCTCATGCGTCCACTTCATCAGGGCTAACTCTATACTTGTCTCAAAGAAAGTTCCTTCTTTTCTTCTCCACTATTCCCACTCTGTTTTAGACCACAACAACTTCTCACCCAGTGCATTATAATTGTACTTCTGCATCTTCTCTCACCTGCTCCCGATTCATTCTCCATTTAGCAAGTGATTCTTATGAAAATATAAATGAGATTATTTATTCATCTTTAAAAACCCTCTAAAGCTTTCCCATTGCACTTAGAATAAAACCCCCTCCACTCTTCCTCACCACAAAGCCTTGGCCTGTCCTACTGTGTGACCAACCACACTGGCCCACTGTTTTTTTTTTTTCAAACTTGCCAGGATTGTTTCTGCCACCGGGACTTTGCATCCCATTTCCCTTATCTGTATTGTTCTTCCTTCTAGTCTTAGCATGGCTGGATCCATCTTGACATTTGGTTTTCAACCGAACTGTCTTCTCCTCACAGATACTTTCACTCCCACCCAATTTCAGGTAACGAGCCACTGGTTGTCTATACCTCATCCACTTTAAATTGCTGGTGTAGTGCGGATGATTCTGGGTGTTGTTTGTTTGTTTACTGGATTGTGTGTGTGTGTGGTTTATTCAGCTATTTTTGCTTCGTAATATTAATAGAAGAAGAGCCCTTCTCTAGTGGAAGCAATGAGACATAGATTTTAAGTAGAATGCCCTCATTTATAGGTTAGACAGCTATCGTTTTCATTTAGTCTCTAAATTTTGATTTTTCAACCCAGCAGAAAATTTATCTTCAAAATTTCTTCTCAAGGGTATATAGTCTAAAAAAAATTTGTCCTAATGACAAACTGACACCAGTTAAGAAAAAAAACTTGAGAGGTATCTTAAAATTTATGTCTCTTTTGATTAAAAAAAATCTATCATGACATATATTCAATATTGGCACACTCACCATTCTCTCCATTAATTTATTTATTGGGTTCATGAAGTGCTTTCTCCTCCACTAACTCAATTTAATTTTATTCAGTTTTGTGGCTGTCATAGTTCATATTTGTCTATGTGAAGGTATCAAACCTGGTCAGGTTTGGTTTGGCAAGAACCTAATTCCCTGTTTTCCCTACTGATACAAATATTAATAATGGACGGTAATGAAGAATTAATGTACTTATAAGCAATTCTGAACTCATATTCAAAGATCTTTACATTCTCACTGATTAATGGTTCCAAATAGCAATGTCCCAAAGTGAATTTGAATTATAAACTTAAAAGTATTTAGGCCTCTGATTTTCAGTTTCTTCTTTTTCCTGTGTCTTAAATCTGCTTGTAAAAATGAATGTCGTACCTTCACATACTTGTTAAAAATCTGCAGAGCAAAATACAAGATTTGCTAGGCTGTCAATTTACTTCTTTTCTGTAGTTAAAAATTAAATTTTATATTTTCTAAAGGGAAGTGATGAAAACTCATCACTGATTAGCTGATTTCGTGGCCTAAATAGATGAACCTGTGGCAGCCCATTCCTAGCTCTCCATGGCATAAGGTAACAGTGCTGAAACTCTGAAAGTTTCCATTTACCAGTGGGAAGATAGAAGTGCTGAGAGAGCCAATGAAAAGGCAGAGGTCTGAGTGAGAATGAGACGGTAGGTAGAGTACAGGACTTTGTAACAGGAAGCAAGTGGCTGGAATCACGGGCTCTGACAGTAGGTGTCAGCAGCTCACTCTCAGAGGCTAGAAAGGGCCCAAGCTCTCAGAAGCCAGGGGTTAAGATCACATAAACCACTCCGCCTCAGAGACCAGAGAGAACCCCGGGGATAATCGTTGGTCTCTGGTTCCCAGTGAAAGTTGCTTCTCAGAAAACATTCAGGATTTAAAAAAGTGGGGCTATCTTTGGAGAGATGGTGGTGGGGTTGAGGGGATATCCATATGATGTGTATCCCTATGAGGGAAAATATTCAGATTCTATTATTCAAGTGTTTCTCTGAACTCTCAGTCATTTGGGGTACTTCCTTTCTAGGAGCTGATGACATAGTCCTGAGTAAGAAATGGTCCCTGCTCTCATGTAAACCCCAAGTCAACTGAACTTGGAGAGATAAGTGCAATAACAGAAACATGGACACCTACAAACCCCACCTTGCTCTAGCCCTGGCCTTACCGTTTACCCTCAGATTTTCAAG
The DNA here is from genome assembly GCA_963574885.1 of Lepilemur ruficaudatus. Taxonomy (NCBI): domain Eukaryota; kingdom Metazoa; phylum Chordata; class Mammalia; order Primates; family Lepilemuridae; genus Lepilemur; species Lepilemur ruficaudatus. The sequence goes on from CAUYRT010037606.1 coordinate 17,771, forward strand.
CACACCTGCTGCAATAGGGTATTAAAGTGAAAATCTATATTGTATATAACAGAGCACTGACTTATTATATATTTACATAGATGAAAATTTATATTGCTTATAATAGGATAGTGATTTATGCTACATACCGTTAAAGTGTCAATTCTAAGGTCCTTTACCCTAGAGTAATAGAATGTTTTGGTAAAAAACAATAAATTGAATGAAATGACCATAGTCAATGGCAGTTCTAATCTGCTTTTCTCTTTGCCTCAGTATTTTGCTGCTTCTTAATCATGTCCAGAAGAGAAAAAAGGGAAAGTACTTTATTTGCTACTAGGGGCTTTAAGTAGTAAGATTTGAGAGTTGCTAACCAGGGTGACCATATAATTTATCAAACAAACCAATTCCTCTTGGAAACGAAAAGAGGTGCTGCTAAAAATCATGCTGTTTTAAACTGGGTCTCTTTGCTAAAATAGGGATTAATCTTACCCGTTGGTCTTCAGGTTACTTTTATGGAAATAATCAGTACACAAACATGGGTTTCTTTTAAAATAGAGGAATGAATGATGGTCTTTAAAATATTGCCCAGGGCCTTACATTCACAGACTGTCCAACCTCATGTCTACATTTAATATGTCAGTTGAAATTTTTGTGGGAGGGAATTTGAAATTACTATGGGCAATGCAATTTTGTAACTAATTATGGATTTTCAATATCTGTAGTCCGTAAGTCCTCCTTTCACTAAATAAAATTATGTTGGCTGTTGAAGGAAGGAAAGAAGAAAGGGAAGGAGGGAGGGAAGAAGGAAGAAAAATAGAAGATAGTAAAGAGTCAAGTATGTAACAAAAGAATTCAGGTATTTTCAAATGTCTCAGGCAGAAAGCATACAAAATTTGGCTAAATTCAGAGACTGTGTTTTCTCATGGTGAGACAAAAATCACTGTGTTAACAGCTCAGATATCCTTAGTCTCTCAGTGAAGCATAAAATGGTTCCTTTTGCTTTCCAGATGATGGAAACCTCCAACTATTTAGTTCTACGCCAGTAGAGGGCAACGGAGTACTGGAAAGAAAACTCAATCTTTAACAAAGAGCGTTCTCTCACCCAGTGCACGCCCCCTCAACCCCATAAGCCACTCACTGTTAAAGGAGAAAGGAAAGATAGCAGGCATAGAGAAAACGTAGATGGAAGAAAATATACTATAGTACAAAAAGACACATTTCGTTTCTGTATTGAAGGGAAGGAAAAAGGGAAAGACTGTTTCAACATACCCTGAAATTGAATTGAAACTGAAATTCTCGCATTTTACAGAATGAATTATAGGGACTGAAAAAATTTATTTTAACTGATAATTATAAAGAATTATAATTCCTCCTGTTTTTACAAATGCTCAACTGTACAAGATAAATTTCTGAAAGTCTAAGAAAATATCTGAGAAAATGTAAATAAATAGTGAGATGGGTTGCAATCACAGATTTGCAATCAGACAGCGCCTGTCTTTGGAACTGTTTCCTCTGGTACTTTTTGTTATTAATAAGAGTCTAGGTATGGGATTCAGATAATTGAACCATTTTTTTTTCTTCCTTTTTCCTTTTCCCCTGATGAGCAGTTCAAAGACTTAGTTATTTTCCCCTAGGTTGAGCAGTCACTGATGGCAACTGAGTTTCTATTGTTTTAAGTGATTTTTATTTTAATTCATCACATGACATAAGATGAAGCTATGTATCTTTACAAAAATGCTTTATTTCCTTTTTTGTTTTTTTCTATGTACAAGACATTTTTGTAACTGATATGCCATATCATCTTTAAAATTTAGAAATTTCTTAGTTTCTAAATGTATTTTTAACTTCACAATGTGTGTTTTTTAGTACTGCATATGTTTGAGAAAACTATCAAGATGGCATTTTGTTACTGCTTAGAAAGGAATCTGGAGAAAAAGCTTGTACTGTTAAGGGAAATAGCAGCTTCCATCTTTAGTATTTAAACTATTTATATGTTTGCACTTTGAATTCCACCATTACTTAAAAATTAAGACACTGCTGGGCATTATTGAAAAAAATGTGTTAGAAGATTTTTCTAGAATGTTTCAAATTTAAGAAGCAGCAAGAATAGAAAGGAACTTGACTATATGTGTTCCTTACCTTAAGTAATAGTTGTATTCTTCAAAAGATGTCTGTCAATTGATTTTTTTCTAAGTGAAGCCATATTTTTTATTGACTCATAGGAGAATTTTAAAGATGCTTTATCTTTATTATTTGTCAGTGATTTCTGACATTTAGCTTTGAGGTTTCTCTGCCCAGTGAGTAAACAATCTAAAAACAGTCCCATGCACCAAACAGTTACTATTTAAAAAAACAACTCTGCGGAAAATTACTTTCAAAGTAAAGAATCATTTGGCAATATATATATAAAAAAATCTTAATTTATCTTTTTGTAAAATGTGGCTTTCATTCTTAGTTTTCTGGAAATATTTTCTACGTCTTCTTTGTGCTGTTCAGTCAAGGATCATACTGACTGAATAAATCTTAACTATTATTGCATATAAATGGGAGTCTTAATTACAAAAGCCCATATAATACTCTCATTCCTCCTTTAAAGAATATTTAAGAGCTATATTTTCTAATAGTTCATTTATAATTTTCTAAACAGTGTCATAGCTCTCTTCTGTTTAGTTGGGGGAAGTCTCTTAGAGGAAAATATTTCCTGGGCTGACTGTCAGCTGGATTCTATTACATTTTCCCCAGTGAGTAGAAAACGTATTGGTGAAATAATTTTGCCAGGAGAGCAAAGCCTGTTGTACAATACTACCAAGGCATCTGGGGCTTAGAGGAGTAACCGTCAAAGTTAATGCATTTGTTTTAAATTTCTAAAATAGAAACTAGTTCCTGAAAAAAGGAAGGAGGAAGGCAGAATTTCAAGGCTGTTGGGTGAAACAGAAGTGTTTGAGGTCTAGTAATTCTAAATACTTCTCCCCAAGAATTTGGAATATATGAATGCTTGATAAGACAATGGAATTGAAATGCATAAAAGAATCTAATGGTCAAGTCATATTTATATTCCAACAAAATTGCCTTAAATATATAGCTTCTATAATTTTGAAACGTCAGTCTAGTTTTTTGAAATCTAAAACTAAAATTTTACTAATATAAAATTCTAACATATAGCTCATGTATACTACTGATGAATTCAGATCAAAAGGGTCAGGTATTGAATAGAGGCATCACAGTATTAAAGCTGCGACAATTATATTCCAGAAGTCTTCTTGTTCCTGTTAACACAGGTGGCCTCACAGGTGTGTGAGTGAGTGTGTGTATTGGAGGTGCAGATCCCTACCAAATTAGCTTAGTGAAAGGTGAATTTTATCTATTTATGTGATAGACTATCAGTCAGATATTTTTACCACTATCAATATTATTTCTACTAGTAAGAATCATATTGATTCATAAGATACAATATTGTATTTATACAATTCAAAGTTTTAATTATGCTCCTTTCTTTGTACTGAAGGGCTACAAACATTTTGCTATGTTTATATTATACAAGAGTTTCAATTTAGTTGTGAGCATGTAATACATGCAAGCTCAGAGGAAAGGCAAAGCAGTAGAAATACTCATTACATCTATTGTACCAGGCATTGTTCTAAGTGCTTTATAAGGGATGACTTCCTTTACTATCTCTACTTCCATGAGGTACTGATATCATACCCACTGTAGAAATGAGGAAACTGAGAAACAGAGAGATTAGTTAAATTATCCAAAGCAACACAGTTAGTGAAGAAACTAGAAATAGAATCTAGATGCTATGGCCCCAGAGCTTATGCACCTAGCCACAGCACCACAGTGCCCGTTCTTGTGTGATTAATGCCAGAAGGAGGGGGACTGACATAAATAACTCATATTGCCTTCCTTTTCTGCCCACCTCTCTGCCCATACTTTAATTGGCATTTTAAGATTGTTTGATGTTTATGTTTCTTTTTCATTGAATCTAATGCAAAAATTCTGAGGTTTCTCACATTTATCCGTTTTAATAAGAACCTTATATTTTCTCACATTTTGACTATATTGATTACAAACACAATTTACTGTATAAAAAATGGGGGAAAGTTTTTTAGCTTTTACTGACTGAAAAATGCTAAAACAAAACATATTATTTCTGTCCACCCATTAATCAAAAAGAAAGGTAAAGCTTGACCTCTTTTGATTATTTAAGTCACTGACTGTCTTATGATAATGTAATAGTGGACTTTTTCATTACTTAATCAAATTTTGTGGATCTCAAAGGTCAACATGATGAAATCACTCATTGAAAAACTTCCATCAACAGTCCAAAGTATTGTTTAGTATAGTTATTTGGTAAAGTTATATAAATGAAAATTTTGGTGTAGTTATTTGTTAGCATATATTGATTTTACATGCCTAACTTGTATAGTAATTGTCAATGTACTTTTCCTTTATATGAATAATTGGATAAAAAATTGGATTAGTATAAACATTTGAAGGTCAGTACATAAACCAGTGGGTAAGATTTATTTTTGTACATGAATATTTCACATAAAATTAAATATTTGACAAGCATTTTTTCTTATAAATTATTTTTGTTGCTCAAAAACCTAGAGGTTTTTTAATTTTCTTATTTATTTATTTATTTTTTTGGGCAGTTTGAAAGCTCAGAGACATATTTACATTGCAACTATAAAAACTGTATAGCTGTTACAATAGTTGCATTCACTTGTTGTCTCTCCTGGCCTTCTGTTATTTTATTTAGGATGTCTCTTGATCTAATGCTTTTTTTCTGTAACAGGTATATTTTCCAAGCTTCATCAGATGAAGATACAGTCAGAGTATAAATGATGATAAGTACAACACTCAGCCCAACCCACTGGGTTTTTTGTTTTATTTTGTTTTTTAATCTAGTGAGCATTCAAGCTCTCATTGGGACTTAAAAGTAGGGGAGGACACAACCCTTCAGGTGATGCAAAACATAATTTGTTCATTTTTTTTTTAAGTTCCCAAAGCCTCCTGATTTCATAGGCCATGGAGGAGTCACAGTTATGAAATCTGATTACTTCCTGAATATTTTAATCAGCAAGGTTTGCAGCAGAGAAAGGAGGACTAGGTGGGCCTCAAAGTCTGATTTTTTTCAAGGAGATCCATCTGCCTCTTAAGAATGTCTCTTCAACCCCAGAACTCCCTCTCCTATTTCTATTAGGAAAACAAAGTCTTAACTTCCAAGTTATGACTTACCTTCCATTGCTAACCTTGGAGACTCTAGATGTGATTTTATGAAGGTTTTCTACTGTCATTTAACCATTTCCAGTGAATCTGAGTGCCAGGCAACACATGGCACAGATGACTCAGTGATGCCGTTTGCCAAGCTCTAAGGTGCATGTCCTGCAGCACCTACACCACCACTGTGTCCGTCCAATTGACTGCTTTTCCGGGTGCTGAGACCAAGCCTTTGTAAAAGTTTAGTTCAATGGAAACTGTTCCAATGAAATCCGCTGCCATGACCCATCATCATGGCACTGCTATTTACAGTCTTCTCTTTTCCTATTTCCCTATAATTTAAATGTTTAATAACATATTTAATGACCTTATGTTATTATTATATGCCAGATACTGCCATCTTTAGTGACTTACTGTCACTGTTCCATTAAAATTGTGAATAGCGCGCGCACACACACACACACACACACAGAGAGTCCTTGTCCTTATGGAGCGTATATTGAAAAACAGAGGCACAAAATTTAGCACATAAATAACTAAGATAATCATCAGTTTTGAAAAGTGCTAGGAAAGAAACACACAGGTGAAGTAGTAGAGAATAACTGTAAGGCTGGGGCTAGGCAGATAATCCAGGAAGATTTCTACAAGGGTTTAGTGAGCACATCCAACCTCAAAAGCTACCTGATTTACATTTTTCTATTTTAGCATTATTTTTTGTCATAATTGCTTTCAAAGCAATTCAAAACATATATGAAAATAGAGGGATAGAAATAGAAAATAGCAGAAGTTGCTAGCTAGCAAACTAGTGATATAGATATAAATGAGTATGAGATTTGGGACTATAAAAGGAAACATAATTTTATAAACTAGTTTCTACTGCAATGTACATGATCTCAATTATATGACCAGCAGGTGTCTGGTGTTAAAATCCTGGAAATCCTTTATCTAGGGTGTTTGCTCATAGTAAAGTGTCTGGGGTTTCAATGATCTATATGAAGAGAAAGGAATTGAACTAAACTATAAAATGTTGCAAGGGGGAATTAGTGCAAGCTTATTGTAAATTCCAATAAATATGCCTTGAACAATGTTAAAATTTCAGATGAAAAAGACATATTGAATGTGTTTTAAGATCATTAAGCAGGGAAAACACTGGATTTCCATTGCTATAGTACAATGATTTACCAGCCTTCTTCATGCTCAATTAGAAGTTTCTAGAGCACAGAAGTTATCAAATCTCCCACAGAGGCTGAAAAGGAGAGCAAAGAACACAGAGTCAAACTCCTACCATGTGTGGCTTAGTCATTAATTTTAACTGCATTGCAATTGGAGGTCTGTTATAAAAAGACTGAAGAAGTCAGAGAAGCAGTAAAATGGTATGAACTAGTTAGAAAGTAGGATTCCAATGACACACTGGAGGCTAAGTGGAATGAATATAATTGAAGAAGTCTAGGCTACTTTTGGAAAAAGTATCATAGGAACAGAAAACATAGCTGATATTTTTAGAAGTGTATTAGGTATGAAGAACAGTACTGGATAATAAAATAACTAACCTCCTAGGGATTTAACAACATGCATACTTCAGTTATGTTGCATTGTAAAAAAGAAACAGTTTCCAGTGATGGAATTAGAACTCAAAGACATTATTATTTGTCAAGAAAATATAATTATTTTTATAAGGCAATATCTTTACTTAAAAGAAACTGAAAACACTTTCCTATTTACATTATGTAAAGCCTGTGAAAGTAGAGGGGAAAAAAGCATGCCATCAATCCAGTTCATATTTCCTTACATTTTCTTCTCCAGGCCTCTGACTACCAGTTTTTATCTCCCTTTTACCCAGATACTCAAAAGTCATATTTATTATCTGGAAAATAGCTTATTTACAATCATGATTTAAAAATTTGCAATTCGCTATAAGAAAAAGCCTTACAAATGGAATAGGAAAAACAACAAAAAGGAGTGATCTTTCTAGTATTTCTAGTATTTGCATAAAGACATGGATAAAATAATAATTTATAATACTTGATTGATAGAAATAAAGAGAAAAGTAAATTATCCACTTGGTATCCAGCTGAGCATATTTCCTAAGAGGTTAACATAACCACACAGCAAGACTGGTCATGGATAAAATGATAAACTAAGTAAAATATATGAAAGTTTCTCCATGTTAGTTACCTATTGCTGCACGCCAAATTACCAGTTACCACTCATTGGTTAAAAGCAACATGGATGTATTATCTCATAGTTTCTGAGGGTTAGGAATGTGGGCCTGGGTTAGCTGAGTCCTCTGCCTCAGAGTCTCTCCCAAGCCTACGATCAGGTGTTGGACATTGTTGAAGCCTCATCTGAAGGCTCGACTGGGGAAAAATTCATTTTCAACTTACTTTAATGGTTGTTGGTAGGATTTAGTTTCTTGAGGGTTGTCAGGCTGAGGACGGTAGTTCTTGATGACTGTTGGCTGGAGGCCACTTTTGAGTTCCTTGCTATGTGGGTCTCTCCAACATGGCAACTGGCCTCATCAAACCAGTAAGAAAGTCAGCTAACAAGGCAGAGACCACTATCTTATGTAACCTAATCATAGGTATAATATCCTACCATCTTTGCCGTATGCTCTTGTTTAGAAGCAAGTCCATGTCTCACCCAGACTCACATGGAGAAGATTACACAGGGGCATGAATGCCAGGAGAAGGGGAACTTTGGGGGCCATCTTGGAAGCTGCCTGCTATATTCTCCAAGTGCATTTTCTACTTTTCTATTTCCTGATTTGTTCACATGCTGGGTCTTTATTAGAAATAAAACAAAACAACTGGCCAGGTAATTCCCATTAAGAAATAAATAATTCTATTTTGTTTGTTTTAAAAAATACATAATTTGCTTAATTCTGTAGAGACTGAGGTGATTGAAAGTACATGCAGTGGAAAAAAACATGGCAAATATAAAGCCAAATGGATTGTCAACATGACATGGAAGAAAAATGGAATATATATTATTCAGCACATAAGATTTCATACAGGTGTTATTGTGTCCTGAGATTTTGCCTTCGATTATCCAAGTATTAAAGCAATAAGAAAAAATGATTGTTTTGTCTTTGAATAAAATGTGTATCATTTCTTAAGGGAATCAAAATCTTTCCCAGTGCTTATTTTAAAATAATGTGCTTTGTTTTGTTTTGTTTTCATGGGATTTTATATGAGGCAAACCTAGATGAGTCATCTAAAATTTCTTTACGAATAAAGATATTGGTTCTGATGTGCTATTTTTGATATTGTTTCCTGATGAAATCTAGAGTCTGCATTAACACACAACTTAAGGGGGAATAATTTTGTAGAGGCAAAACTAATAGGTCCAGTTAAGGAACTTTCTCATAACTCAGTTTGAGCCCGAAAAACAATTGAGTCCATGTAGATTCTGAATTATTCAAAGAACTTCAATATATGTTACATTTGTTAGCTGGGTTTTCATAATATTTTTAGGACTGAGGGTTAGATATTTTACTCTCTGGCCTAGGCCTGGTGTGCAAGAGTTGACATTCTTTGAGAAAAGAAGGAAGGTATAACATTATACCTTAATTTGTTTTTCCTAATAGGAGATACCTGGAAAGGCAATGAATCAATCTGTAACAGTGAAACTTTATGTTAACACATGACTGAGATCTATTATTCTATGGCTATATATGAAAGTGAAAGAGGAATCAGGTGACTTCCAGTCATAAAGCCTCTTCCTGAAGGCTTGTCTGTGCACAAAGATTCCTTTACTTGAGGACTACTTGACTGAATCAGCTACTTTCTAATCTATTATATTTGTGGCTCTATAGGCAACAAAGGGAACTAAATGAGAAATAAAACAGTATTTGCTTCTTAGACATTAAAAATAGCAATAGTAACAGAATAGGAGAACAATTACAGCAGCTAATATTTGAGTCTCATTCCAAAAGAGAAATAAACTTCAGTACAGTCAATAAGCACTTTCATCTTTCACTTAGTTCTGTTCTTTTGGTTAATATATACTCAAGGTAGAAAGGTCAAAATTCTGTCCTCTTCTGAGAGAGTTGAAGACAGAATGACATTATGTGGCTTAAAAAAAAATCCACTAAAGGGAAAGAAAATTAGTGACAGGATTTTCAAGGGGGCTAAAATTTGCATGTGCCATTTTTACATTTATTTCAAATTTATGTAGAAGACAGATGGACTGAATTGAATTTATTTGTTTATTTTTGTTTGTTTTTTGTTTTGGTTAAATTTATCTTTCTTTTCGTTTTTAAACATATTGTCTGGCTCTTTTTCATCTTGTAAGGTGGCAGGTGAAAAAGCTGAGAAGCCAGATACTAAGGAGAAGAAATCAGAAGGCAAGAAGGCTGATGCCGGTGCAAGGTTAACAAGGGTAGACTCAAGGCTCAAAAGCCCAAGAAGAGACGTCTCGCTGCACTGATTCCTCGCCAGTGGAATTGACATATATTCCTGATCTGCTGTGTATTCCAGAAAGGCTGTGTAGAAGAGGAAGGATATAACCTCTAAATCCAGGATTGAGAAGAAAAAGGAGAAGGTCCTTGCTAAGGTCACAAATCTGTTGGCGGTGACAAGAATGGTGGCAAGAAGGTGGTTTTTCTGAAGCAGCTGAGCAGTGGCTTGCTATCTGTGACTGGACCTCTGGTCCTCAATTGAGTTCTTCTTTGTAGGCCATACCAGAAATTTGTCACTGCCACCTCCAAAATTGATATCAGCTATGTGAAAATCCCAGATCATCTCACTGATGCTTACTTCATGCAGAAGAAGCTGTGGGAGCCCAGACACCAGGCAGGTGAAATACTAGACACAGAGAAAGAAATACAAGATTACAGAGCAGTGCAAGGTTGATCGGAAGGGCAAGGATCAAAGCTATTCCTCAGCTCCACGGAGACCTGTGATCTGTGTTTGCCCTGACAAGTGGAGCTTACCTCACAAATTGGTATTCTAAATTTCTTACCAAGAACATAGTTAAATAACTGATGCATTAAAAAATAAACAAAAGTAAACATACTGTCAGCTTCATGGATTTTAGCAACAAACGTTTGTTGAGTATATCTGATGTGATAAGAATTCATTTGCAACTACTATAAGCCCTGGAATCCACTATTAATTCAATAAATAGAAACCAGGGGAATCAGGCTATTAATAATATCTCTTATACATTTATTATATATTACAATACATACATTATATTATATACTTATATATTAATATATGCATAGTATATATTATATGTAATAAATGTAAAATGAATTACGATACAAGTGTTTTTGAACATGGTGATGGGAATTAAATGAAGTAAAGGTCACTGTGGGCTATGGTGGCCAAGGTCTTATTAAATTTCTGAAAAGTTGTCTAGACACAATGCATTTTATAAATGGGTCGTTAAAATTACATGGAAAAATAAGAGTAGAGTTAGGAAGAAACAGAATTTATCTGTTCTGTCTCCCTGCCTGGTTTCTCTATAGCCTAAAGTTGTGGGACATTATTACAGTGAGAGTTTTAGTTAGATGAATGGCATTATAATATGATGTGGTTTTAAAATTGTTTTTCCATTATTAAGAGCCACTTATAATACTGAGAGTTTGTGTCTTTTTGTGAGGGGAAACACATTACTGCTCTGAAACAACATGCATTCTATTTTGCTGTGAATCGAGACTACAGAAATAGAAAGAAAATAGGGCATCAAGGCTGAATAAGGGGCTGATCATTTATAGCTCGGTTATATTTTGGCTACACTGTTTGGATTTTGGAATAAAGATATATGATTAAAGAAATCTGTTGTGCAGCAGCTTTTATTGACAGAATGAGAATTGATTTCGTGCCTACCGTGCAGTCAAATGATACCGGGATCAATGTTTCTTGATTTTGAGAAGCTTTTATATGGCCTGGGAACCCAAACGCAAACAGAAAAAAGCATATACAGCACACATAATGGGATAGTCAAGTGGGAGTATTTCTGGCTAATCATGATGGACACGACGAGGGCATGGTTGATCATCCAGAAGTAAGGAAGGGGGACACTCACGAAAGCATCCAAATGGAGCCCTTTGCCGCCAAATCATTTAAATATACACCGACTGCTTACTATGCTCATTGTGTGGGTCAAGAGAAGCTTCTGCTATCATATTCTTAGCATAATAACATTAATTTAATATTTGCATAGTACTTTAACATTCATGAATAACTTTAACATTTGATCTTTCTTGGTTCTCACAGCCATCCTTCAAAGTGGGCATGCATTTTTTATCATCATCAATTTAAAAATGACATGAATAAGTAATGAAAGTGAAAGTTGAAGATGTTATTTGCAAATGCCTTTCTTTCATAGAGAAATTACATTGTTTTGCTTTATATTTTTTATTTCACAAAAGAAATTTGATCACACTTGTTATTTCAAGGAGGGTGGGCTAATTTGAAATTACTTTTTGTTTGGCTGTTCCCCAAGGTATATTTTTCTTCCCTATCTAAACTTTGGCTCCTCAGGAGATGTCAAATTGATGCTATTTGACTGAAAGTTGTTGAGTAAGCCTTTGCCACCTCATTAGCTTACAGTCAAATGTGGTTTACTTGGGAGGTAAGTAGCCACTGCCAACCCCCTATCAGGATAAGGGAGAATTAAAAGTTACAATGCCGAAGTCATTCTGGACCCAACAGGGAGAATAAAAATAAATGTTCTCATTCTAAATTGCCTCAGGAAAAGGCCCACAGCATTATTAACCTGGTATTATGTTTGCATGCAGCCACCACTATTAAAAACTCAGGTCCCTGAAAAACATAACGCAGTAGCTCATATTGGTTTCTCATAGAAATATTGTCCAATTATATAACTTCAAGATTGGCTCAATATATTGCAATAAATTAAACACTGCTTTTGATATTATTAATATAGAGAGACAAGAAGTTTCAATTTATGAGGAAATAACAAATAATTTCTTATGTAAAACCTGATTAAGCAAGAATTAAAAGGAATGTGATATTTTATTCACCTTTATGTACTTTTTGAATCTTGTAAATAAAGAGGGAAATGACATATATTTGGGATTATTGTAACAAGATAAGTGATTGACGATGGGAAGGAAGGAAACAAACGGGAAAGACTAAAGCATATTAGGATTTATGCTGGAGTATTTTGAATTCTTACCAGATATTTCAGTAGATTTCTGAGATTATGTGCAGCATGTATGATGACTTTAAAGGAAAATAAATTTTTCATCTGGGTTGAAGTAAAATACCAACAAGCAGGACATTTTATCATTTTTCTAATAAACCCCATCCTTCTCAATGCTAATTCTTTTATCAGTGCAGGTGAAACCATATACGTGATTTCAGTAATTTTGGGTAGGATTTTTATGGTTTTCTTATTTTATGGGAATTTTTTTTTTTTTTACATTTCTAATTCTATTTTGTTTCTGAGTAGGTCAAACTGTTCCACTTTGCCAATCGGTCTTGGAGATAGTCATAGATGCGGCTTTCAATCATGCAAGAAAATAGTTCATTTGCTTACTCACAGTTAGAACCCATTCTGTTTTCTAAATACTTGCCCTCGTGAATTTCATTCAGATACTGTATTGCTAGGCAGCCCTTACCTGATCCATGGAGCTTTTTGTTTCTGTCAAGTTTTCTTTGGATATATTAATACTTAGCAAGTGGAGTTTAGTATTTTAAAATTCAAATTGCAGATTCTCATGCTAGTCTCACAGTGACAAGGGGAAAGTAATGAGAAAAATAGCCACACTGGTCCTTGTTCCCACAGCAGAAGGTGAAGGAGAGAAGAGCGGTCTTATAAATATACAGTTCCACGTCACCTCTACCCTAGGTGTCATTAAATGTTAATGCTGTTTGTTGCTGAATGGGAATGCCATATAGGAGTCATTACTGAGATTTAATTAAATGACACTACAAATTGAGAAAAAGTATTAACATAGACTTAGGGCTGAATGGTTGGAAATTATCATGTCAAAGAAGGGAAGATTTCTCTGGTGTTTTAAAATTGCGTTGAAAATCAGTGGCGAAAGTACGTGTCAGGATCTAAGAGAAGCTGGTGAATGATTTTTGATAATTATCCCAAAGGTGATAAACTTTGGCCCTTGGTATATGTAGCTCGATTTAAAACTAGCTGATTTAATTGCTCAGCAGAAGTTGTCTGCTCATTAGGCCTTAACCTTAACGATGCATCTATGAGCCTCAGCTCTCTGAACTCCCATGCTTGAAAATCCTCTTCTCGAGCTCACCTTAATGCTGCTCTCTGGAAGGATGGTATTTGCCAGTGGGGGAGAAGATCCTTGCAGACAGAATAGTACAGTGTGGTTTCAAAACGTGTTAAAAGCTGCCCAATCTGTGTCTTGAGTGAAGGCCAAGTTTTCCATAGATGAAAGGTAATTCAGTATTGGCTCTAGCCCAACTTTCCCCCAAGCAAAAACTGCCAATTGAGCTGTTTTGGTTTAAAACAGGATGTCAGGCTAATTTTATCTCTTTTTTTTTTCTTGTGCTACTTCTTTGTCTAGCTCAGCAATCTGATGTTCTTATTTCTGCATGAGACTGCATTTTAGAGTGAGGAAATGACGGTCTTATCAAAAAGACAAAACACTTGGAAATATAGGAAAAGTCATTCTAATCTAGTTGTCCTTCAATATCTCTTGCCTCTTTTATAGAAATAAAAATTTTGTCACGGAATAAGGCTTTCAAAAACACAAATTGTATTTTCCTTCCTCCTTTGCCACTGGGTGAGTCCTGGTGACTGGGCTCTAGCCTTTGGGTACAGGTGGAAGTGACCTCTGCAGCTTCTAGGAGCATCCTCTTGGAAACAGCTGGTGCACATCTATTTGCCCTTTTATCTCCCCTTTTCCATACTGTGGTTTGGAACATGGATGTGATGGTCGGAGCTCCATTTTGACTTTGTGATGGCCACACCCTTGAAATAACAGAAGAGACCAGTAAGTAGTCGGAATCTCCGAGGATTTTTTAGAGCTCGTTTGTCAGCGTTGCAGAATTACGGTGGATATTGTAGGCTGCCTTGCTTGCCCTGAAACTGTGAAAATCCAGAGGGGGAACTACACTTCTAATCTGTTTAAGCTATGGTATCTGAATTTTCTGTTATTCATAGATGAAACTAATCTTTTTTAATTTCAAAATACTAATTAAAGGAATACAAATGGTTTTGTTACATGGATACCTTGTATAACACTTAAGTCAGGGCTTTTGCTGTGCCTGTCAACAGTATAGTGTTCATTGTACCCACAGGTAAGTTTTTATACCACACCCCTCCTCCCAATCTCTTTCCTCCTTGGTTTCTCATGTTCTTTTCTATTGCTTTGTGCCTATGTTTACCTGCTTATTAGTGTGAACAAATAGTGCCTGCTTTTCCATTCCTGAGCTATTTCGCTCAGGATAATGGTCTCCAATTCCATCCCAGTTGCTGCAAATGACAGTATTTCATTCCTTTTTATGGCTCAATAGTACTCCATGGTATACATACATCACATTTTCTTTATACACTCTGAAACTAATCTTATACAACTTTAAAACAATTGTGTTTTTTATTTGTGTGCTCCAATTGGTCAATCATGATTAAATGAAGCATGTCATGAGAATTTTTCTTTTTTTTTTTTTTTTTTGAGACAGAGCTTGACTCTGTCACTCAGACTGGAATATAGTGGCATTATCAGCTTACTGCAGCCTTGAATTCCTGGGCTCAAGTGATCCTTCTTGCTCAGTCTCCCAAGTAGCTAGGACTACAGGCGCGTGTCATCATCCCCTGCTAATTTTTTAAAATTGTTATTTTGTAGAGGCAGTGTCTCGCTTTGCTGCCCAGGCTGGTCTCAAACTCCTGGCATCGAGTGATCCTCCTGCCTCAGACTCCCAAAGTGCTAGGATTGAAGGCATGAGCCACAGTGCCTAGCCCATAATAGACTTTTTATAACAATATTGCAGTTTAAAAATCCTGATTTAAAGACATGGAGCTTCAAGGAATGTTCTTGAAATACTTGAATTTTCAAAGGCAGATTTGTTTCAAAACTAACTTTTGTGAAGTAATTTAATGCGATTATAAACGCCTGGGAATGATTCCTATAAAATTCCTAGCAATAAGAATTTAAATAATACTATTTCATTTAAACATTCCTACTTAATGTTGGAATTTTTATATGTAATTCTAAAATTCCCCAACTTGGATAACAACATTTATACTAGCTTTTCCCAAATAAAATTTTATATAGCTTGCATCACACACACTAGTATGTTGGTTTACTAATTTAGTTTTTAATCAATAAGCATCACTTTCAGCAAACAGAGGTGGGTTGTTTGATAGTAACACATATCGCCATTATGTGTTAATGTGAATAATATCATCATTTCTGTGGGACTTTTGTCTTTGCTCTGCCATTCTTGTTGGCAAATTATAGACTATGCCACCTGTGGAGTCTTTCTCTTTTGGTAATCAGGGATTTTTTGGGATGTACAAAGCACTATTACTGCCAAGTACTCTTATTTTTGAGGAACTTCTCAGACATTAACTTTTCTGCTAATCTGAATTAGCATGTACCGTAATTCACTTCTCTAAAAGTTTTTCAAAGTATTTTCCTCCAGACTTCAGGCACGTACACTCAGTCATCAAAAATGACTGCAATTCTTCAGCCAGTCCTTCCCAGCCTTTTTCCATGTCTCTGTGGTTTCTCCTTCTCTTCCCCAATTCTTCTGCCTCCTCTTAAACCTTGGAGTATTCTGTAGAAATCAGTAAAAAGGAACAAATATGTCTCCCACGTCCTTCAAAATATCTTCCACCTAAAAATCTGTAGAAATATGTGAGAATACTTTGAGATTTTAATAAGCTTTTACTACTGTGATCTACAAACACCAATTAAATGTCAATCAGGACAGAAAGGTGATGATATCATAAATGTTCATGTTCCTAGTATCGCTTAATGGTATTTTATTTATTGGATAATTTTACCTGGAGAATATTTGTGCATTAACATGTAGTTAATATTTGATAACAAGCTGATTATACCACTCTTATTTTAAAAAAATTATAGACCGTTGTTACAATTTGGTGACAGTGACAGTTGGCAGACTAACTTTCCACGTGATAACAAACCACCAAAGGGTCATGTAATATGGGTGGCTGATGACAAAGAAAATTTAGTTAGTATCTCAAGAGAATTCCTACTTTTGGCTACAATATCAAGATGTCATTAATGAGATGCACTATTCAAACTTGCACGTGCTTCACTGACTGTATTGCTTTAGGCATGGACTCTATTTTAACAGATAGCATAATATAGAAGTCATGTTACCCTGCTGTAATTTTTGACAACTGTTAAGTCAGCTAAACAAGCCAACCAAAAATGATTATACTGCATTTTACATGAATTTCAGAGCATATTTAGAGGGGGCAAGTTAAACTGTCAGTTCGCTTGTCTGTTTCCCTTTGGATGAAATGGTTTTTGACAAACTAAATATCACATGGGCTCCTAAATAGGACTTTCACAATTTTCTGTAGCTCTTATACCCTGGATCTCTAAATATGCGAATGGCCTGATATGTGTGATCATGAGTCTTGAAAACAAATGGAACTAGATTAACATTTTCTGAGTACCTTACATAGGAAACTTTAATTTCTTTGCAAAATTCAAATTAATTGTCTTTTAATTAAAATGTTTTCATGTTAAATTAATTATAACATGTTCTAAATCATGCTTTGAGCTTATGACTTGACAATCAACATGAGACAATTGAACTTGTAAAGGGTGAAAACATTTATCTGGATCAATTTAAAAAATATGTTTTCTTAAAAAATAAACCACCTTTGACATTCAAGATGCATGGATATAAAAGATCAAAAAGGGAGTATTAAAAAAGATCCAATTGAAGGAAGATCATTGTACATGAATGTGATCTTGCTAAATGCAGAAGTTCTTAAGCCCATGCTTATGTTATCAAGTGAGGCTTGATTGCTTTTGACTATAAATTGCCTAATTTAGTAGACTTTATGTCTTTAGTATAACAGCAAGGAGCTGAAGAAATAATAATTTGGTGATTGTTCTTGTTTGGCCCTCAACAATGTGCTCTCAACTAATCTAAATAAAGTGAGTAAAGGAAAGTCTAGGTACTTCAATCATAGCTAAAAAGCCCCATAAATTTCTAAATCATGTATCATTTTATAATTGTATTCTTCATGAAATGTCATGATTACTTTTTGTTCCTTATTGTTTGCCAATTTCAACTTTTTGTTGCATATCAATCACAATAAATTTTCACTTAGACTCAGAGTAAATTATTAGGATCTACATGTCATTGTCAAGAAAGAGGGAATTGGACTTGATAGTTAACGGGTTATTATGTGATTCCAATACGGAACATTAACCATATAATGACATCAAAGACTTTTTGTGGTTATTTCTATGTAATTACATAGGGAACATTTTTGTTAAATATTCTAGATGACCTTTCTTTTCAAGTAAAGTGAATTTGGAAAAACAAAATACAAGCCACATAGATTGTTTTTCCTGTCTCTTCACTATTTTCCTGTTAATGGTAGCATCCCTATCCAGTTTGAATCTTTGCCAGTGTGATCATAGTTTTCACAGCTCATGATATAGCTTTATACATGGTTGAAAATATATTTATAGTCCTTAAAAATACCACTAACAATACCCTTTAATTTTGGTAACATGTAATATAGAATACTCTCACTTCCAAGCATACGTTATGAGCTAAATTACTCTGATGTCTTAAAATATAATATACTATAAATTAAACAAGCCTGATTCAGAGAAGGGCAAAAGGAGGTATTTTTTAGTGATTGTTTTTATGCTTTGAAAAAAATCAAACAAATTGCCTGTCCATATATAAGATTATAATTACATGTCTCACACAAATCTCTGCATAAATAACTTTAAAGAAACATTGGTTTTGTGTAATGGATTGCTGGTTATTTAAATAGCCAATTTGAGGGATTAAGTTATTTATTCAATATGTTGTGACATCATTCTCAACACAAAGTTCTAAATACATTTTGCCATAGCTAATTTGGTCGGACCACTGACAATAAAGTTAATTGGAAATCTGGCAGGTATCCAGGTAAATAACTATGGTTAGCTAGCCTAAAAAGAAAACTGTACAAGAAATATCATGAAACATGATTCTTTTGTTCATATTGAAACAAATGTATTTTTCTAAATGTAGGAAAAAATATATTTCTAAATGTAGGATTATCTAACTCAGAAATCAACAAATCTTTTTGTTAAGTGTCAGATAGTGTTTTAGACCCTCTGGGCCATATGGTTCTTGCCACAACTACTCAACTTTGCCCTTTAGCTCAAAAATAGCCATAAGACACTACGCAAATGACTTGGTGTGACTGTGTTTCAAGAAGACTTTATTTTTGGACACTGAAACTTGAATTTCATATAACTTTCATGTGCCACAAAATATTATTCTTTCGATTTTTTTTCTTGAATCTCTTAAAATTGCAAGACCCATTTTCAGCTCATGAGCCACACAGAAACAGATGGGTGAATTTGGCCATGTGCCATATTTGCTGACTCCTGATGCAACTTCTATGCCAACTTTTATCACTTTTTCTGACAATGATACACTCTCTGGAAATCTGTTGTTATTTTTTGTTTCAACTCTTTTCAAAGTCACGTGATTGATTTCATATCATATTCAAGAGCAAATCAACATCATTTATTATAAAAAACATAAAATGTAGAAGTTGTAAAAAGTATCTCACTAGATTTTTCAATATAAAGGGATTATTCAGTATTTCTTTTTTTGTCCTGTTTCATAGCATTATTTTTGGAATTAGGTGAGGGCCTGACTTATTTGGCATTTCTGCAACATAAAGAAGTTTTACTTTTAAAGAGCAATCATGAGACAAAAAAATCAGTGATCCAGAGATTAAAAGGCCAGCATTATGCTAAAAGTTAAAGAAAAAAGAAGTTGATTTGTCTTGGTATAGAAACTAATATAAATTATGATGGAAGTATTTGAAAATTATTTTTTAAATAATTCTATATTGTATACCTTTTTCTTAGAAGTGGTGACACCAATGATGAAAATTATTTCTCACACATGGTTAAAAACAAGGAGAAAATAAATTCATCGATTGGAAATGAAAATTAAGACTTTCAAGTGTTTCCTGCTCAAAGTAGATTATGGGTAATGTTGGGAAGTTTTATCTGCCAAGTAGAAGTTTATGTGTGTAGAATACTAGTATTTACTTAGCTTGATTTCTTCTTTTCACCTATACAACTCAGTGTGGGAGAAGAACCCTCTAAGCAAAATGAATATAATTCACATCAAATCTAATCTTGGAAAAGTTACAAACCTGGGACCTCCCGTGGTTTCTACAGATTTTCACCTGGTGAAACATCTCTTTAGGCATTTGTTCCTACACAAGGTAATAAATTTTAACCAATTTCTCTACCTACTACTTTAGATTTTTTTTTGGTATAATTCTAGAAATTAGAATCTAATCATCCTTAGTGCTAAATGACTCAAACAAATGAAATGTTTTTATGGATGGCTGGGAGTAGGAAGTAATATTCTCTTTAATTTAGTGAATCAGCTGTTTGTTCAGATTATCCCATGCCATTGAAAGCTCTTTGTTTAGGGCTTTTAACACATACACTAGAGCCCATGTTTGTAGAACAAGTGAATAAAACCACACTGTTCTGCTATGAATTGTGTCCTCCCTCACCCCCAAAATCCATATATTGAAGCCTAATTCCCAATGTATTATTATTTGGAGATGGGGCCTTTGGGAGATAATCATATTCAGATGAGGTCATGCGGCTGTGGCCCCATGATCAGATTAGTGGCCTCCTGAGAAGAGATGCCACAACACTTGCTCCCTCTCTCTCTGCTATGTGAATAAACATGAAGAAGGCAGCCAACTTTAAGCCAGGATGGGGCTTTCAACAGAATCTCAGCATGCCAGCACCCTGATCTTGGACTTTGCAGCCCCCAGAATTGCTAGAAATAAGTTTCTGTTGTTTGAGGCTTCTAATCTATAGTATTTTGTTATGGCGGCCTGAGCAGAATAATGTATCATTTCTTTCAAATCTTACAGTGAGATGCACCTTTAATTATAAATTTCAACCTGATTCAAGAAAAGGAATTGCAGGTCTCTGAGAGTTCTTATTTATTCCCATTCCCATGCCTGTCTGATAGGAATGATTAACATAAAACAAGTCCTTCTGCCTAGTGTAATTTGTTTATCTAAATACAGGGTATATGTGAGGCAACTAAAAACCAATACTTTAAAACTTCTTTCACTGCAATTTTATGTACATATAAATAATTTGTTTTTATTTTGTTCTCAAATGATATCAATATCTACTGTAATTGTCTACTTTACTTTTAATATGATTTACACTGTAAGAAACAGCAAAATGATAAGTAATGCTACTCTGTTTATATCCCTAAAAACGAAATGCATTTCTATAATTTATGGGAAATGATTATGCTTTTTAGACGGAACTTAGATACAAATTCAAAATTGCTTGGCAGGGTGCATGGGTTATATCTGTAATCCTAGTGCTTCTGAGGCCAAGGCAAAGGAATGCTTGAGGCTGGGGGATGGAGGTTACTGTGAGCTAGGATTGCCACTGCACTCCAGCCTGGGCAACTTTTGCTGGAAATAATAAAGTGGCAATTTAGCTAAATACCTGACTTTACATAAAGATGCAAGTTGTGTTCCTATGAAAATGGCATTTAAACTGCAAGAGACCAGTTAGGTTCAGCAGAAACTTATTGGATATCTACTACTCGTAGTGCAGTAGAAAAACATTACTCTCTGTTTTACACTGTGTGAATCCTATATTGAACTTGATCTTTTTTGGAAATATTAGTAAGTTACGGCTAGGGTTTTTATTTGTCTTTTAGGGTAAGTAGGTTTTGAAGTAAAAGGAAATGATCAAAACTGATCCTGGTTTTCTCAAAGTGAAAATATTTTGAAGTTAAGTTATCTTTATGAATTATTCTAGATAATCTAAGCTAATTCAGCTAGGAGACTTGATCCAAGAAAGCAAAGTGGTAGGTAAATTTGTGGTTAGGCCACTTGCCCTCCAATTTTACCAGATATCAAGATAGCACATAATGTCAAGCCTTAATTTTAGAACTTACACAACAGCTCCCCTATCAAAAATGTCCTGTTGTGGATTAAAAACCATATGGTTATCATAATTATGACTGGCTTTCATAAGCTTCATTGATTTCTTTGGCCCAAGAGACAAAATGGAATGTTCACATGTCTGAACTTCTCTGGTTTCTAAAGCAAGCACATAAGCATATATAGGTTTTGTAATATTAACTTTTTTACAACTACTAAAATATATAAATAGTAGATTAAAAGTTTTCCTCATCTATTTTTGCCTTTTGATGTTCATCCTTTCCTTTCCTAACACATACCATTTTCTTTCCCCTTAGGTATTAAGGAAAAAGGCACAGATGTACTAAGTTGATAATAATATTCTTCAGAAAAATAAACACATGTAATAAGACTAATTTGTATTTCAAAGCACATTGTATTTTAATGAATCAGTTGAGCATTCTGTTCTCAGACTTTAAAATGGGGTCATGGATTATCTTCTTATAAAAGATGAGGGATATAGGAAGCAGATGTGTTTTCGGGGAGGAAGGTGAGGAGATATAGACTTCTACTCACGCTTTTTTTCTTTGTCAGTAGGGATCACACTCCAGACCACCAATTAGAAAAATGTGACAAATTTAAACCAGTCAGAGGTAAATGCAAAGTAAATTGAAAGAAACAAGAAAAGTTCAGAAAGGTATTTAGCAGTAGGTTTCAAGAAGTGAATAGACACAAGCTACGGTATATGAAAGAGAATGGGAGTTTGCCTATGGGATCACTAAAATATAAGGGACATTTAAAACTAATTATACATTAGCTGGAAACTAATTAGTTTAAAAGGGGCCTTGAATTCTGTGACTACCATAATTATAAGGATTCTTCTTTAAGAATTTAATTGCTTCTATATTAGTAAATAAGTAATAGTATATATAGTCTTAGAATATTTGAACGTAAGGTTACTGCACAGAACTTGATGTTATATCGCCTTTTTTTAAAAAAAAAGTTTCTTCTCTTTATCATCAGTTAAATTGAGATAATCATGTTTGTAGGGGGCAAAAATATGTCAGGAAGCTCAAGTTACAAATCACTTATGCCCTTAATCAAAGCAGAGACAATTGGGTCTAGGCTTAGTGGAAGGTTGTAAATGGTTCCTAATTCTCAGAGCTAGTTTGAATCTTGAGGTTAACTCCTGCCTTCTAGAACTATTCCTGTGTTTGGCTGAACTTTGTGGACCTTTCATAACTGGGTCTTTAAAAAGATTGTTTTTAATTCCAGAGTATTATGGGGGTACAAACGTTTTGGTTACATAAATTGCCTTTGCACCACCCAACAAGCATGTCCATCTCCCCAGATGGCACACACCACATCCTTAGGTTTGGATTAACCCATCCTCTCTTTCCACCTGCCTGACACCCTATGAATGTTATTTTCCATATGTGCACATTAGTGTTGATCAATTCATGCCAGTTTAATGGTGAGTATCTGTGGTGTTTGCTTTTCCATTGTTGTGGTACTTCACTTAGAAGAATGGGGATCCAGCTCCATCCAGGGTAATACAATAGGTAGTTCATTTTTTTTAATGGCTGAGTAGAACTCCATGGTATACGTATACCACATTGTGTTAATCCACTCATGTATTGATGGGCACTTGTGTTGTTTCCACATCTTTGCAATTGTGAATTGTGCTGCTATAAACATTCAGGTGCATATGTCTTTTTAATAGAATGTCTTTTTTTTTCTTTCGGGTAGATACCCAGTAGTGGGATTGCTGGATCAAATGGTAGTTCTAGATAGAGTTCTTTGAGGTATCTCCATATTACTTTCCATAGAGGTTGTACTAGGTGCAATCCCACCAGCAGTGTATGAGTGTTTCTGTCTCTCCACATCCATGCCAACATTTGCTGTTTTTGGACTTTTTGATAAAAACTGTTCTCACTAGAGGTAAGTGATATCTCATTGTGGTTTTCATTTGCATTTCCCTGATGATTAGCGATGTTGAGCATTTTTCTCATATGTTTATTTGCATTAGTCTATCTTCTTTTGAAAAGTTTCGTTCATGTCCTTTGCCCACTTTTTAATGGGGTCGTTTGATTTTTTCTTGCTGATTTTCCTGAGTTCTATATAGATTCTAGTTATCAGCGCTTTATTGGATGTATAGTATTCAGATATTTGATACCTTTCTTTAGGTTGTCTATTTTCTCTAGTGATAGTTTCTTTGGCTGTGCAGAAACTTTTTAATTTGATTATGTCCCATTTATTTATTTTTGTTGATGCTGTGGTTATTTTGGGGTATTCTTCATAAATTCTTTGCCTAGGCTAGTGTCTACAAGAGTTTTTCCAACATTTTCTTCTAGAATTCTTATAGTTTCATGGGTTTCATGCCTTAGGTTTAAGTCAACTCACTATTATCGATAGTGAGTTGAATTTTGTGAGGGGTGAGAGATGTGGATCCTGTTTCAGTCTTCTACATGTGGCTATCCAATTTTCCCAGAACTATTTATTGAATAGGGATTCTTTTCCCCAGTGTATGTTTTTGTCTGCTTTGCCAAAGACCAGATGGCTATATGAGGATGGTTTTATATCTGGGTTGTCAGTTCTGTTCCATTGGTCCATGTCTCCATTCTTGGGCCAGTACCATGCCATTTTGGTGACTATAGCCTTTAGAATAGCTTCAAGTCTGGTAAACTGATGCCTCCCAGTTTGTTCTTTTTACTTAAGATTGCTTTAGCTATGTGGGGTCTTCTTGGGTCCATACAAAGTGTAGAATTATTTTTTCTAGATCTGTGAAAAATGATGTTGGAATTTTAATGAGGATTGCATTGAATCTGCAGATCGCTTTAGGTAGTATAGACATTTTAACGATGTTGATTCTGCCAATCCATGAGCATGGTATGGGTTTCCATCTGTTTACATCCTCTGCTATTTCCTTCCTCAGTGTTTCATAGTTCTCCCTGTAGAGGTCTTTTATCTCCTTAGTTAAATATATTCTTAGATATTTTATTTTCTTTGTTGCTATTGTGAAAGGTACTGAGTCTTTGATTTGGTCTTCAGTTTGGCTGTTGTTGGTATATATGAATGCTACTGATTTGTGTACTTTGATTTTATAACCAGAGACTTTGGTGAACTTATTCATGTAGTATCTATTTGTGATAACATTATATCCCTATTTTAGTATACTGGGAACAGAAAACACTTAAAACAGTAGTGTGCTAAACATTTTTATTAGCATTGTAACCATAGAGAGCAACTAAGATTTCCTATTCCACTAACATACACACCTGACAAGTTCCCACCGGTGGATAAGCCCATGGCCTCCAGTGAGGCCATGCCTGCACATGCCAGTCACATACATAAGGTGACAAATATTCTGTAGGGTAACTATAAGATATAGTAGCTTATTATGGTTTCAATGAAGTAGGGAGAGTTACAGTGTTTTTTTAATTTAAGGATATCTTGAATGTTTCAAGTGCAGTGGTTTGGAAGGCATAGGCACATCTTCGAAAAAAACAAATAGAATAATAGAAGAAAACAAGCTTGGGAAAGAAAATTCAGATTTATTTGGAAGCATTTAGTTATTTTATACCAAGCATCAAATACCATTATACACATTATATTAATTAACTTTTTTAATCCTCATAAAAATCCTATGGAGTAAATATTTTTATTATCCTCATTTTACAATTGAGGACTTATAGTTAAGATTAAGTTGGAGAGTGGAGTTCCATCAGTATGAATGTTTTTGTGGTTAGAAAGTGTGAGTGGCTCCACATATGTATCCGAAGATTAATTGATTTAAAGGTTTTCATCTATAAGCATATTTAAAAATAACTCTCACTTCAGACAGTATACTCTTTTCTGTTATTTGGGGTTCTTCTGAAATATGTAGATCAAATTTTTATTATGAAATATTAACTAATGTGTAGAAAATTTTAACAGTGCTATAGAAATGTGGACACACTCAAAGTGCTATTTTCCGCTAGCCCTGAGATATTTACTGAAATTTTTTCATCCAAATCATAAATCCTTCCAAGAGGAGTTCAAATACATAAAACCAATGCTAATTTAGTGCAAAAAGCTAGAAGGAGAGTCAACAGATAACTTATTTATAAATTTGTGTGATTAGAGAATATTTTCTAGACTTAAGTGAGTACCCATGTATGAAAGACTTTGACTTTATTAATACTTCTTAACATAGTTATCTACTTATTGCTTTTAGTCTTCCTTACTTTGTGAAAGTACTAAAGGGATCATAAAATATTAAAGCATCTCACTTTTCTTATATTTTGAACTCAGCTCCTAACTTTCTTTAGAAGGTACATTTCTCAATTAGGAAAAGATGTGTCATGTAACTTTGGCTACATAATTTTACTAATGTTTTTGCAAATATGTAGAAATATTTGGTATTAAATTTCATATATTATGCTAACCATGTGCCCTCATGCCTGTTTGAATTGCCTTCTATATCATTATATTTATTGAAACTAATTCAACAGTTAATTCCACAATTTAAAATAACTTAGTATTTTTAGGAGACAGTTTACTAGCATAGTTAAGGATTTATAGCACTTGATGTAATGAAATTAGTGGAAGAAGAGGAAGGAGAAATTGTTTAAAAAGTGAGAGAATATGAGCAAACATCTGGGAAGGGAAGGAGGCAGCCCAGACTGCATTAGTGCTAGTTGGTAAGGGAATGTTTCAGTAAAATTGTGTGCTAGAGTAGCACGTAAAGGAATTCATTCTGGCCCCGAACAGTTTATCTTCAGGAAGAGTGTAGAGGCACATGAAATGAAGTGATAAGAAAAAAGTTGAGTCAGGATTTCTTTTTTTCTGAACATATTTAAAAACCTGTGGAAATTCCCTCGAAATCCAATTGTGTGTTATCAAGAGCAGAAATTAAAGAAGGCTTGATTTATTATCTACTCTCTGAATACACAGTACCCTCCAGATGACAAAGAAAGGATCATTAATCAGGTTCAGAAAATTAAATCAACTTTTTTGTAATAGAACTTGGTGTGAAATTTTTGTGTTATCAGATCTGTGCAATCACATGAAGGGCTTTGAGTTGTTCTATAAAATAATATCTTTTTCTGAATTGTCAAATATAAACTAACTGAAAAACTCTTAAGACAATTTTGTGATTTTCTTTACTCTCTACAAGTGACACTCAACTGATATGTCTGAGACTAGCACAATAAATCAACTTGATCTAAGAAACATGAATGAAATTAAATTCATTTGGAATTCTTCAATCTTTTTGAAATGACTTATTCTTTTGTATTTTTAACATAGAAATATATATAGATCATGGAAGAGAAATGAGAATTTAAAAAATATATTCAAATCTGTACACATCTATAGTAATAATTATATATAATATAATTTGCACCATCTAGAAATTTATTATATATATTTTTTCTTATTGATTGGCTGCTAAGGTATTTCCCTAAGACACTCTTAGCAAATCTGTCATAAGGAGAGGAGACATTTTTAGGTACGCCCTTAACCAATTCAATTATACTTAAAAACAAAGCAAAAAACTCTGATCACTTTAAATTAGCTCATTTCATCATCAAAATGTATCTTCTTTCTCTGAATAAAAATAAGAATATCTTTCTCTTTTAATATTGGTCAATGCCTGTCTCAATTAGTTCAGGGATCTCCTGATCTGTCTCATCTCCTCCAGCATGCCCTCATCAAGGCAAATTCTGGTCAACGTTAAGGTCTATCAGTTGGGTCCCAGAAAAAGAAGCCTTATTATCTCATAGTCTTTCTTGAAAATTGTCATTTTTATTCACTTCAATCTTTCTTTTTATTATTTTCTCAGAACCAGAGTATTTTTTTTTGCAGTATTTTAATTGGAAATTTGGAGAAGACAACTTTAAAACTCATAAGACAGAGGAATAAAATCTATCAACTCTTAGTTATTTAGTTTTGATTTTTTTCCTAAAGTAAATAAATTAACTGACTTTAAGAAATATAGTATTTGGCCAAGCATGGGGGCTCACACCTGTAATTCTAGCACTTTGGTAGGCTGAGGAGGGAGAATTGCTTGAGGCCAAGAGTTTGAAACCCTGTCTCTATAAAAAAATTAAAAAGAAAATTTGCCAGGCATGCTGGTGCACGCCTGTAGTCCCAGCTACTCAGGAGGCTGAGGCAGGAGGATTGCTTGAGCCCTTGAGTTTGAGGCTGCATGAGCTATGATGACACCACTACACTCTAACCCAGGCAATAGAGCAAGACCTGCCTAAAATTAAAAAAAGAAAATATAGTACTAGCAAAAACCTTACTATGCTTGGAGTCACACCACCTGCAAGTCTGTAGATCTTGGCTGATCCTGTACCAAGATACCAGTAACCAGCGCAATGTTCCTCCCTTTCAAAGAGATCGGCCTCTTTAAAGGCCTCTTTAAAGGCCTCTTTAAAGAGATTGTATGTCCTCCCACTTTCCTGACTAGTGCCAGCTCAATGCTGGAAAGGACACTTATGTTTTATGTTCTCTCTCAGTTTGGTTGGTCACCTTGACCTTCTGCCTCTCTTCTGTTCCATTGTTTGCCTTGATTATTTCACCCTGTGTATGAACCCGTATTTTGAACCCACTGCCATACAGCTGTGGACTGTACCATAATTATTCAGTCGCATGGGTTTTCTCGGCAAGGCTCTCTACACATTAAGAGCTGAGTAAATTTTTCCCCTGAATAATAGAAAATCAAATGATCTTGCTGTCTTAATGTAGATATGACCTATGAATATAAATACTTAAAATTTTACCTCTAACATATGTTTTGAATGTACAGCTGTTTATTTAGTTTTTATTTGATTTTAGAGTCTCTAGTGACATTAAGTGAAAAATCACTTCCAAGTTATAAATTTTAAATGAAGCCTCAACAATGAAAAGACTGAAAATCTCATTACCTTAGAAATAGTAAATACAAATCAAAACAGCCAAAAATGTGGAAACAACCCAAGTACCCATCAGTACATGAGTGGATTAATAAAATGTGGTATATGTGTACCATGGAGTTCTACTCAGCCACAAAAAACAAGGTGATCTAGCATCTCTTGTATTATCCTGGATAGAGCTGGAATCCATTCTCCAAAGTGATGAAGTATCACAAGAATGGAAAAACAAGCACCACATGTACTCACAATCAAACTGGTATTAACTAATCAACACTTATGTGCACATATAATAGTAACATTCATCGGGTGTTGGGCAGATGGGAG
Organism: Lepilemur ruficaudatus; assembly: GCA_963574885.1. NCBI lineage: Eukaryota > Metazoa > Chordata > Mammalia > Primates > Lepilemuridae > Lepilemur > Lepilemur ruficaudatus. The sequence goes on from CAUYRT010037606.1 coordinate 46,297, forward strand.
CGGGGAGGAGGGAATGGGTATATACACACCTAATGGGTGTGGTGTGCACCATCTGGGGGATGGACATGCTTGAAGTCCTGACTCGGGTGGGGCAAAGGCAATACATATAATCTAAACATTTGTCCTCCTGTGATATGCTGAAATTAAACAAAACAAAACAAAAAACAAAGCACAACAGCCAAGTTACAGATAATTGAAACCAAAACAAAATAAGGAAACATCGGAAGGACACATAAGAAACTAAAAACAGTGGTTACCTGTTGGAATGTGGGGATGGGAAGCTGTCAGAAAGGGGAAAAGATGGCAGAAGGAGTATTTTACTATCAATATGTACTTGATTATATGATATTTTCTGGACTTGAAGTGGTACGAATGTATTGGTTATTCAAAAAATTAAAAATACGTAAAGTAAAACATAGACTATCTGACAAGACATGACCTTGTCTTTCTTCACGCTGTTGTTCCTTCTATATGCAACAGCTATTCTGGGAAAACATCAGGGCTGCAGTTTCTATACTGCTCAGCAGTGGCAGAGACTGCTCTAAGTCATTTTTCCCCAACACAGCCACATGAGGCATCCTGCAACCAGGAGATGTTAGCTGGTCATGTGTAGCAGCCGTGAGTCAGGGCAGTTACAGTAGAAAATGAAGGAAATGGGGGAAAAGTCTCTGTTTAATGGCTGCAAGTTCTAGAGAGAGAAGAGTGAACCAGGACAGCTTTGTCCAGTGCTATACACAGAAGCTTCTAGGATTTGTATCTTAAATGCTGGATCCAGTTCCCAAACTGACCTAAGGCCTTTAATGTTTAGCTACTTCTTGCTCATCCAATCTGACTGGCCTGACATCATTGCTATAGTGGGCCAATGGAATGTTCTGAAGAATGCACAGATATGTTGCAAAATGTGTTTTCATGTATATTTTCTCACTCAAATAATGCTTTTTGAAATATTTGCAAAATATATAAGAAGTTATTAAAATGACTTTGCTCTGTTTTAAATTTTTTTTGTGTGGTTTAGTCTAATTTTATCAAAATAGAAATTATTTGGAATAGAGTTTATTGAATTCACTAGGAACTATAGTTAGCAGTACCATTCATCGACCCTGTAAGAGAAGCTTCTTCCTTGAGCACCACATTTTAAAGTTTCATTGGCCACAACCTACTCCATAAGGTGAGGAGGACGCATGGCCAACAGGATGCTCCCACAAAGGTAACATTATTCCCCATTCCCTCAGACCATGCTCTGGGTTCTGGGATCTTGAGATTTCCAACCCAAAGAGCCCTGGGTGTGTTTCAGAGTCCCTGTGGGCTCCTCCCCTGAATCTGTCTTCCTAGGCCTTACTCTTCTTCTTTGTCCCTTGAGAGGATTAAAGATTAAGTCTTTTCTTTAAGACAGAATTGTTCTAAGCAGAAAAAAATACTTGATGTATTTTATAGTATTTGATCTCCAATTGGAGGGGGAAAAAAAACCTGTTTAATGAAAACTGTATGGGAGAAACTGATTCCAGTTTCTTGATTACAGAAGTTTCCCTTCTGAAAGAATGACATGCAGGGCTTAACCACACTTCCAGGTTCCAGATGTCCCTTCACACTCCTCAGTGTTTTCCCAGAGAAAGTAAACACCTGTTCTGATCCTGTCCCTATGAAATAAACAGTGATAGAAAAATATTAATTAGTGCCAGTATGTATGGATTGACACAGATTTTTTTATATATATATATACTTACATTTATTCCTATTGCTTGGAAATTTAAATATCAAGTTTTATAATTGTATAGAAAGCTTTAAATACTGAGCACTCCTATTCGTGTTGCTTTGAATAGCTCCTCTTGCAGAAGCCTGCACAAGAGCATTAATAAATATACTTCAATGTTTATGATGATAATGCTGATTGAGGAAGATATGCTTCAGAGTTTTTGCAACACTCTCTAGAAGGTGTAATTAGAGCAAACAAAAAGCTCTATTTGAAAGAATGTGATGTATTCCCTGTAACTTGCAACAAAACTATGTAATTATTCTCACAGTTATTTAAATTTAAGAATTTGTTCCCTTGAAGCCTGAAAACCCATCTGTGCCTGAGTCTCATTTTCCTGATGTTAAATGCCATAGTACTCAATATTGGCATCTTTAAACTGCAGAAGCTATATTCAAATTATACAAGTTTGCATTAGCTGCAAACTTAAAACCACTGTTTATACTCCTTGAGTTTTTTTTAGGTTTGTTTCCTCCCAGTCGTCACAGGTACATCCAGCAAACTCACCTTGACTATTTTGTGAACCCGCCTATTTCCTAGTCCCACTTCCTGAGATCTTACTCCTAAAACGACCTGGAGACCAATTGGTGAATTGTAAGCAGAGTATAAAGAACATCAGGATGTGATGTGACAGCCATACTTCATTCATTTTCTTCATTTCAGAACAATTTCTAGTTTTCGAGCAGAAGAACCAACTAAATCAAAGCAAAACAACTCCCAAAGCAAAACAAAAAACCCCTGCCCTCACTCTAAGCCCCTTCAGGACAGATGTTTTTCCTAAAAGAAAGCAAGTACCAAACTCCTTCAGTCTCTGCTCTGAAGATAATTTATCAGTAAAATAGAGTTAAGGCTACTGGTAACACTATGGCTACATGGTAGTCTAAGTGCGGTAATGAAGAAAAATAAAAAGTTAGGATAATCATCAATCTGTGCTGCTTTTATTTCCTTTCTTTTCTCTATTTTCAATTTCCAAAATATATTTTTCTACTATTATTTGGAAAGAAAATAGCAACTGCCCCATGAAGTTGCTTGTATGTTCTCAAGCAAGAAACCCATTTCTTCCCTATACACTCCCAACTCTACATAATAAAACCTTTAAAATATACTCACTTCTTGTGTCTTACTCTCCCTGTCCTGCCTCCTGAGGAGAAATTTGGACAGCTTCTATATCCACTCCCCAAACCTCTGAGCCTTTATTTTCTTAAATGGTTTCCTAGTGTCAATTCTATATTATTAGTAGAATTTCCACTATACTACATTTCTTCTGTTTCAAGAATTTTATTTAAATTTGTGTTGCCCATTCCGATAGTCCATCTTTGCCCTTTTTAGATTTAATATCTGTAATTGTATATGGTGAGGGAGAATCGTGAAAGATGTTGAAATGTAGTGGGTGTCTTGGCGACCTCTTCTGTCTGGGTTATCTCTGTCTCTGTCTTATAACTCCGTAGAGGTACATGTTAATTTGTGGAAAACTGAAAGAAATGCTAATGACTTTTGTCCATAAAAATGCAAATTGTGTTTGATGACATGCAATTAGTTATTGCCCTGAGAATATTGACTAGCTTCACCAGTTTTTCATCCCTGTGTAGATACATCTCAGCATTCCTTATCTGACTAAATGTACATGACTTTGAGTTCTTTTTTTAACCACCGTGACATTTTTCTGTTTTCTTAGTTGATCAATTCAATAATAATAATTAATGAAATAAAGCCTTTGGAATATGTTCATTTTAACTTTGTATTGATTGATTTTGCCTTTTTTGGAAAATAATTCTTTATGGTCCTTTCTCCAAGATTTCAACCTGGTTTTCTAGAAATTGACCCACCCCTTCAGAAAAAAACTCTACTTCCATCCTCTACTGAAATCCAACAGAAGTCACACTTTTTCCTGTGCTCAACCACTCACAGGCCCCAGAGGCAGCTTTTATCAGCAGTGCCAAATAGCTTAGAGTTGGGAGTCAGGAGATGGGGGCCATCTTCAGGTCACCTGCATCCCGGAATCCTCTCCTCTTTTACTAGTTTTTAATAGATACCCCTGCGTCCTTGATTATTTGTATTTCAAAGGCAGATAATGAATAGCTCCAAGTGGAAAACTTATCCGATTAATATCATTAATAATTATTGATTGATCTTTATTTTAAAAAACTTCAATCAATTGTATGACTGGGAAACTCATACGTACAACAAAGAGCTGAAAGAAAATTTGAGATTACAGAGTCAGATTCCATGCCTGTATGTACGTCTGCATTTGCATTTCCTGAGTAAAATTGTCGTCATTTAAATATGTCTATTCGGTTTCAATTTTTAACTTTCTTTGATAAATCTTTTTCTGTCATTTCTTTCTTCTTATATTTTCCATTAACATATTTAATAAAATGTTTTTATTGTGCTAAAATACACATAAAAACTTACCATCTTAATTATTGTTAAGTGTACAGTTCAGTGGTGTTAAGTACATTCATTTTGTTGTGCAGCCATCACTACTGGACACTTCATCTTGTGAAACTGGCCCATTAAACAATAACTCCCTTTCCCTCCATTCCACCTCTGACAACCTCCATTGTACTTTGTCTCCATAAATTTGCCTACTCTAGGTACCTCATGTAAGTGGAATCATACAGTGTGTATTTTTTTGTATCTGGCTTTAGTATTATGTCCTTAAAGTTTATCCATGCTGTAGCATATGTTAGGAATCTTTTTCTTTTTAAGGCTGCATGATATTCACTGTGTGTGTGTGTGTGTGTATCTCACATTTTTTTCTTCATTCATCCATTGATGGACACTTGAGTTGCTTCCACATTTAAACCATCATGAATAATGCTGCTATGAACATGGGTGTGCACATATCTCTTAGAGATCTTGCTTTCAATTTTGGGGTATATTATATAACCAGAAGAGGAATTGCTGAATCATAGGTGATTCTATTTTTATTTTTGGGGGGACTAGCCATATTGTTTTCCACATCAGATATACCATTTTATATTCTCACCAATAGTGCACAAGGGGTGCAATTTCTCCAAATTTTTTCCAACATTTGGTATTTTCTGCTTTTATTAGTTTATTATTTTTTAATAGTAGCCATCGTAATGGATGCGAGTTAGTATCTCATTGCAGTTTTGATTTAAATTTCCCTAATGATTAGTTATGTTGAGCATCTTTTCATGTGCTTATAGGTTATTTATATTATATATCTTTTTGGAGAAATGTCTATTGAATATTTTTGCCCATATTTGGATCAGATTATTTGTCTTTTGGTGGTTGAATTTTAAGAATTTACTATGTATACTGGATATTAATCTTTTAGCAGATATATGATTTGCAAATATTTTCTCCCATTTTCTGGGTTGTCTTTTTACTCTGTTGATAGAGTCTTTTGATACACAAAAGATTTTAATTTTCATAAAGTCCAATGTGTTTAATTTTTCTTTTGTTGCCTGTATCTTTGATGCCATGTTCGAGATATTATTGCCAACTTTCCTCATATTTTTTAAGTGATTGGCCAGGTAGATTTGATTACTGAGGAAAATCACCCATGAAATTGCATGTTTTCAGAAACAATATGCTTTCAAAAACATATTTTCAGAAATAATATTTATTATATAAAATGTGTTTTCTATAAATGCCTCATATCTTCTAATGCTTATTTACCATTTTTATTTTTATACTCACCTGTAGTTTTAAAAATTTCTAAAGTTATTTAATATTTCCAACAAACTATACTCTATATATGAATTTCCTTTTATAATTTTGAAGTAAAAAGTTTTCAAGGATAAAATTTCAGGGACTCAATTTATAAATGCTTTTAAAGCAAACTCAACATAGGATTAGTTTTTTTGCCATATGTCACTTCTCTTTGCCTCACTATGTCTCATCACCTCTCCCAGGCTGCAAATTTAGTGAAAGTAGAGTCCATCTCATTTTTATAATCCCTTAGAATCAGAGAGAGGAACCAGGGTTTGATTCCTGTTTTAGGCATATACAGGCTGTGACCTCTCTCCTGTGACCAAGGCCAAAGCACGTTAACATTTCTAATAGATGACATGGATAAAAATAAATATGTTGCACAATTAACACAAAAATTAAAGATAATGTACAATCTTTGGCAATAATATTAGCTATTATTATTACTATACTGACTCACATGGTAGGTACTAATTAAAAATAACAAATAAATACTGGACTGACATTTAAAATGCTGTCCATTAATATTAATATCTGTAGCTGTATTATTCCTTACCTTCAATCTTTATTAGTGTGCCTAGCAGACATGTCAACTTAAAATCATTTAAAGTACATAACTGTGATAGTTTCTGTAACTAATGGGCTGAACCAATATAAATGAAGCACACTGTTGCTTATGCCTACTTTAGATTTTGATGTTGCTACATTGATGATCCACAATTTTTTTTTTTTATTGGGGGAAAACTACAAAGCATTTACAGTACAATGTTTACAGTCACAATTTGTAGTGAGCTGATTTCCCAAAATATATTACCACTCAAGTTGACTTATCTTGTTACATTCAAAAACCTACTC
>CAUYRT010037609.1:0-10980 GCA_963574885.1 Lepilemur ruficaudatus
GAGTAGCTGGGACTACAGGCATGCGCCACCACGCCCTGCTAATTTTTTCTATACATTTTTAGTTGGCCAATTAATTTCTATTTTTAGTAGAGACGGGGTCTTGCTCTTGCTCAGGCTGGTTTCAAACTCCTGACCTTGAGCGATCCGCCCACCTCGGCCTCCCAGAGTGCTAGGATTACAGGCGTGAGGCAACTCGCCCGCTGGGCCAAGACTGACGCTCTTAAATGCTAAAACCAAAATGGGACTCTAAGAGTGGGCTCCCCCTGGGGTCGCATCTACCTAAGCTTCGCTGTGGAAGTCAATCTGAAATTTCCTGGATTGCGCTGGGGAAATTCTGACACCTCGGGCTTCTGTCTCAATGTTGTGGGCGGGAGGCCGCCTGTATCAGAAACCAGTTGAACCACCTCTGAAGGAAATACAGAACACACCCCTGCCTCTGCGGGAAAGGAAGAGAAGCAGTCTTTAAGGAGATTTGAGCCCAACTGGGAGACAACACTGAAAGTGACAGATAACAGTGAGGACAGACACCAACAAAGCCAACAGACTTCTCAAGCAGCATATATTTTGGGTTCAAATTGACAAAGAGAGATTGCTGTGTAAATTAGAGGCTTCTTTGAAAACCGCAGAGGTGGATCTAGAAGGGTGGTAGAAGTTTAACAGAGAGAAGCCATATGTTTGTTTTGTTTTTTGGCCAGAAGGCAAAGGAAAGAACACAATACTGTCAGACTGGCCAGAATGCCAAAGGGCTTCCTGGGTAATGGAAGCACATGAAGTGACTCAGGACTGTATCTCAGAGTTATTCACACCCCAGGCAGTTATAAAACTAGACTCAAAGAGCACCCTTGGTGTTGCCCATAATTGTGGGAGTTGTAATAAGGAAGAATTGTTTGGGAATTATTAAGATCGGCCAAGCAGGGCGATAACATCCCTGGTTACAAATAGTGGAGGAGAAGCAGGAACCTCCCCGCATCAAGGAGACAAGTCAGTGCCACCATATCCAAGAAGACAGGCAGTTCCCTGTCCTGAACAGGCAGAGGAGGCCTGCTCCTCCTCCCAGACCCTCTTTAGGTTAGCGTGACCTGCCTCCAGGGTCCCCAGCCTGCTGGGATACCTCGTCTCCTACACTACGCACCCTGAATTTTATATTCCTAGCAATGCACATTGGAGAGAAAATGTGGGTGACTGGAAGGCAGAACTTTATTCTTGTGCCCAGCAAAGGGGTCCCCAAGCAGAGGCCAGGCAGCTCCCCACGAGGCAGAGCCCACAGCCTCAACTGTCATATCACCCAGGGCTTTTTCCCCCAGAACACTCTTGTATCCTCCTGTTCATTTACTAAATCTCTTGTTTTCTGAGGAAAAGGCGGGGTAGTTATTTTTCATTTTCAGAGATCCTCAAGTGGGGGGGACCTTAAATTGAGGGCACAGCCAGCTCCCTGGCTCAGCCCTTAGGCCCGGCCAGTCCTGCAGGAGGCTCCTGGGCCCTTGGCACACGACTCCGCAGGGTTCCTTGCTTATTCATTTCGTAAATGGCAGCATGAAGAGTAGGGCATGGAGGGTGCAAAGAGCACAGCCCCACACTCCAGGGAGCGCTGCTCACCCGGCTCAGGGCTCATCCTCAACCTCAGCCTGGCTTGGCTGCTTCCTTCCCCCATAGTGGCCCGGAGACCAGGGCCAGCCTGGGTTCCTCCTTCCCTTTCAGGCTCCCTTCCCGGCTCCCTTCCCAATCCTCCTCTCTGAGCCTCCTTACTCTCACCTCTACAACTTCTCAAATGCAAGATGTTGATATTGAGGAATGTGGGTGCTGGCTGCAGGGAGGCTCCTTATGTCATTCTCTCTACTTCTGTCTGAGTCTGAAAGTTTCCAAAACAGAAAGTTAAACTTAGCAAAAGAGAAATAAATAAAATTTTTCAAATTGGCCCCTTCTGCTCTGCTACTTACAGAAGCCAGAGTCTCCCCATCTCTTTGCTTCCTCCCTTGCAAGCATGTTCATAGAGCAGAAAGCCAGCGGAGTGGCTAGAACATTGTAGCCAGAAGGAAAGTGGCCGGAGACAGGGCTGGAGAAGCGGACTAGGTGATGTGGGGCCCAGGGGCTGGCCAGGAAGCTTGGCCTTTATTCCAAGAGCCTGGCGGCTCTATTAGGTTTTAAGCAGGGAACACTTTGATCTCAGTTATGTGTTTAAAACTCACTCACTCAGAGGGCAAGGGTCAAAGCAGGAGCTGCGTCAGGAGGTTGCTGCTGGGGCAACCAGATGGGGTGACAGCAGCTTGGAGCAGGGCGAGGCTGTGGAGGTGGAGGGGCTGGGTGCTGGGTAAGTTCTGCAGGGAGAGGTGACAAGACTCCCTGAGACTGACTGTGTGGGAAGAGTAAAGAGTTGAGGATGGATCTTAGGTTTTAGCAACTGAGTTTGTTATTTTTGCTATTTTAGTTGTATAATAGTAACATACATGTAACACAAAATTTACCGTTTTAACCACTTTTAAGTGTGCAATTCCATGGCATAAAGTGCGTTCACAGTGTTGTATGACCAGCACCACTGTCTACTTCCAGAACATTTTGGGGCTTATATTTTGTGCATTAAACAACCTGCGTGTTCTTCAGACTCTGTTGAAAGTAGACAGCAGGGATAGCTCCTTGGGAGTCGGTGCTAATGTCTGCGAAGACCCTCTGACGGGGGCTCCGATACCCTCCAGTTGTTTCCAGTTGGCTCCTGGGGATGGGGCACATGACGTCATGTTTCATTTTTCTTTTGCATCTGCCCCAGCAGAGCGTAGGAAAAATGGTCTTGATCCTTAATTAGGACTGAGGGCCTGATACTGTCTCCTTCCGGCCTCCCCATGCACGAGAGGGTTCTGAGTGGAGTGAGGATTCAAATCCTTTCGACACTAACCTGAAGCTTTGCTCCCTCCGGTCCACAGGGGAAATCAGTTACGGAAAGGAAAGGTCGCTGATGGATAGACAAGAGCGCCTGATGTCTCCTGCTGAAACCCTAGAAGGGCTAAGACTGCAGAGCTCTGCAGGCAGGGTGGGAGCAGCGCAGAGGTAGAGGGTGCACATGGTTTGCAGAGATCTTGGCCTTTATCAGCTGGCTCATTACTGGTTGTTAATGCTACATTTCTTAGGATTAATGACGGATGATGAGGTGGAGGAGACTTTAGGTAAGGTCTCAGACATGACAGAGTTTCCTCGGCTAGGCCCCTGTCCTGTATGGAAAAGGTGTTTTCAACTACACTAGTGACTTTTCCAGTAATGACAGATTCGCATTGCGGATCTCATTAACAAAGATACTGATGAAATGGGATAGTTGTATAATTGCTTTTTTAATCATTCAATTCTACAAACATCTAAACCGTAAGCAGACTCCAAAATAAAAACCAACTTGTAAAACTAGGCCATTTTAATGTTTTTTTCTTTTTTACATTAAATAAATACATAGTTTTCTTGACGACTGCAAACAGGTAAGGCTGTTTGGTAGTATTCAGAAACATCACAGTAGTGGTGTTTTTTCTGATTGGTGTGTACGCTTCAATCATTAGCAGGAGTATCTTATATGAAACTGTCGACCAGTAAGACTGCATTTACACATTCATAATTTTCAGGGCTGTTGGTAACCTGTCCTGGTTTCACCTTTTTGAAGTTAAGGGTGGCCATTTTTAAACATGGACCCCATAAAAGGACAGAAAGCCCCACTGCACAGGTACGTAGTTCTCTTTTCACTAATATTCACGACTCCTATAGCTGGTTAAATATGTATATTTAGCCAGCCTGCTCAGTAGAAAATCCTGTCACTTTGTCCCTCCCTTGAAGCACAAGTTCCTGGCTTGTGGCTGGGAGCTCTGTTTCCCAGCCTGCCAGAATGGCCACTGCAGGCTGAAAACTTAATGAAATATAAAGCTCTTCCTTTTCCAAATTGTAAACCTCATTTTTTTTTTTCAGTTAACACTATTTTCTTTTTCCTATTTTGTGTAATGGGAATCATAGGTACTCCTTCCTGTCTGGCTTCTTTTTCTCACTATAATATTTTGAGACCCATCCATGTTGTTACATGTGTCAGTACTTTGTTCCTTTTTATTGACGAATAGTATCTTAGTCTATTTGGGCTGCTATAACAAAATATCTTAGACTGGGTAATTTATAATCAGCATACATTTATTGCTCACAGTTCTAGAAGCTGGGAAATCCTAGATCAAGGCACCAGCAGATTCGGTGACGGGTGAGGGCTTGCTCTCTGCTCCAAAGATGGCACCTTATAGCTGTGTCCTCTCATAGTGGAAGTGGTGACCAAGTTCCTTCAGGCCTCTTTCATATGGGCACTAACGCCATTCATGAAAGTAAAGCCCTCATGATCTTGTCACTTCCTAAAGGCCATACCTCTTAATAATTAGGATTTTGAGCACCCAAAATCCAAAATACTCCAAAACTCAAAGTTTTTTGAGCACCAACATGACACTCAAAGGAAATGCTCATTGGGAGCATTTTGGACTTCTAATTTTTGGATTTGGGATGCTCAACTGGTAAGTATAGTGCAAATATTCCAAAATTCAAAATCAGCTGAAATCTGAAACACTTCTCGCTCCAAGAATTTTTGATAAAGGATAATCAGTCTGTATTATTGCATTGGGGATTATATTTCAACATATGAATTTTGGGAGGACACAAACATTTAGAGCATAGCAAATAGCATTCTATTCTATGGATATATCACAATTCCTTTATTTTCTTGTTGATGGGTATTTGGGTTCTTTCTAGTTTGGAGCTAATATAAATAAAGCTGCTAAGAACATGTGTGGACAAGTCTTTGTGAGTACACATATTTTCATTTCTCTTAGGTAAATACCTAGGAATGAAATTTCTGGGTTATGCAGTAAGTATATATTGAACTTTGTAAGAAACTGCCAAAATGTTTCCCAAAATGTTTGTATCATTTTGCATTCCCACCAGCAGGATATGAATGTTCTAGTTCCACATCCTTGCCAATACTTGGAATTATCAGTTCTTTTGCTTTTAACCATTTTAGTGCATATAAAGTGGTATCTCATTGTGTTTTAATTTGTATTTCTTTGAATATAAGGAGAGAGTCCTCCCCCCCCCAAAAGTATCCCTTAGAAAAGAAGGAGTCACCTTATATTTGTGTTCGTATAAAGTGTCTCATGTCATGGGACAGCTCTTGATTATTTCATACAACTCTTTGGAGAAGACACTTTGGTTTGTATCAAAAACCAGGAGGAATGGCTACAAGTCTATTTAAGTTGTAATTGGATCCCTGGATCCTCTCCTCCATTCTAAGCAGATGGCAGCTAGAATTTTTCACTGAAAGGACACACTAAAATGTTTCAAGTTTTGATCTGGGGAGCAAGAGATGAGACTTCTTTTTTAAAAAAAAAGAAGCTTTGTGGAACTATTGACTCTTAATTTATATGCATGTATATCTTTGATGAAAAAGAAAGCAAAATTGACAAAATCATACGCATTGACTTGAGGAAGTAATCACAACACAATGCTAAGTTCAATAATAGGATATACAATAACATGTAGATTCAATATAGTCTCATTTTGTACATTAAAGTGGGGGCAGTTAGGAAAAAGATTAGAAACAAATATTTCTATGTAAAAGGACTAGGTATAATTTAATTTTCTTTTTATATTTGCTTAGATTTTCTAATTTTATTTAAAAATTAACATTTATTAATTTGTAATTAGAATACAAAGGTTTAACAAAGATTCTGTGTCTGTGGCTGCCAGCTTTGCAAATCCCTTAGAAGACAAGGAAGTGACTTACTCAAGTTCACTCAGGTCTTGTGAACCAAAAACCACTACTCTTTCATATCTTTCTGTTTCTCCACTTTGAGATTTCTTCCAGCTGAAAGCTTAACTATTATATGGAGGCTCAGCTCCTGGATCAAATGTCATCTTCTTCATGGAGCTGTCCCTGGAGAAGGCACCTCCCTCTCTCTGCTCTACTAAACCTGGTGTCTTTCCTATGGTACTATGCCAGCTGCCATGCTGTGTTGTTGGTGGCCATGCTTTGAAGTCTTCACTCTGCTGTAAGCCCCTTGGGAAGCAGGACCACCCCTTATGCCTCTCCGTATCTCCATATGGCGCGTCCAGAAGCCTCACTCACTGCAGCCGCTCAACAAGCATAGAAGCCCTGTTTTAAAGAGGGAGAGGTTGGCTATACACAAACAGGTTAACTCAATGATACATTTTATCATCTGCTTTCAAGTGTTGTACTCTGAAGCCAAGCAGGGAACTCGTAGCTTCCAAGACAGACTTTTGGAGTAGGTAGCTTTTGTGTGTGTCCAATAGGAAGACAGGCCCCCCATACGATGGTAGTTTTATTATTAACCAGCGTGGAGCTGGTGAACCAGCGCTTCCACTTCCCCGGGAGAACGCAGGCTCGGCTGTTCTGTGTTGTGCTCTGGCGCCCCCAAACGGGCACTTAGGATTATCACACGTCAAAAGTTAAAACCACGATGTTTGCTATTAACGATGAACAAGTGATTTTGTCTACAAGCGTTTTCTCTACAAGTTCGTTTACCTTCTCTTTAAAGTGACCCTTCACAGCGGCAGGATAATCAGATCGAGGAGAAAGGAAAATTGAATCAGGGCTTCCAACAAATCTGTAATATTTTAGGTGTTCAGCTGAGTCTGTTGTATCATTATCTGCACTTTTAAATCATTATTTAAAATATTGAAAAAAATCTAAAAATTAGCTCTAGAGGATTATGCCTTCAAAGGTGCTAGAGCTAATTTTTAGATTTTTCCTCCTTTCTCCTTGGAGGTAAAATTAAAAGTCAGGATAGTGTTTTGCAGACCCATGTGCATTTTCATACTTGTAAAACCTATATGTATATCCATAAACACATGTAGCATTGATCTGTGTTCCAATTTTTTAAAAAAAATTGGTGTCAACTGTATCATTCTGAAGGTCTTGCTTTTATTGATCAACATTGTGTTGAAGAATTATTCATGTTTATACATATATTTCTAGTTGATTCATTATTACTACTAAAAAATTCATTGTATAACTATGTTCACCATTATAATAAAATAATTAAATAGTTCTTTTTTTCTTATTAACATATTTTAATTCTCTCTCTTCTTCTTTTTTTTTTTAAGAGACAAGGTCTTGCTCTGTTGTCCAGAGCTGAGTGCAGTAGTGCAATCATAGCTCACTGTAACCTTGAACTTGTGGGCTCAATGAATCCTCCAACCTCAGCCTCCTGAGTAGCTGGGACTGCAGGCCCACAGCACCAAACTCAACTAATTTATTTTATTTTATTTTTTTGTGGAGACAGATCTTACTATGTCACCCAGGCTGTTATTGAATGACTGGTCTTAAGTGATCCTCTCACCTTGGCCTCCAAAAGCACTGGGATTACAGGTGTGAGCCACCTCAGCCGGCCTGAATTCTTTTAATATTCTGAACATTGTCCTTTGTTTGGTTATGTGATGCCCAAATCACTTCTCTCTCTCTGGCTTATCTCTCCTCTTTGTTTATGATGTCTTTTGAAATATGGGGTTTTTACGTATCAAAGCCATATCTATCGATCTTTTCTTTTATGGTTTATGCATTTTATTTCATTTTACTTTATTTTTATTTTTTATTTTTGAGACAGAGTCTCACTCTGCTGCCCGGCTAGAGTGCCATGGTGTCAGCTTAGCTCACAGCAACCTCAAAATCCTGGGCTCAAGCAATCCTCCTGCCTCAGCCTCCCAAGTTGCACACACCACCATGCCCGGGTAATTTTTAAATTTTTTTTTTTTTTTTTTTTTTAGCACAGAGGAGATCTCACTCATGCTCAGGCTGATCTTGAACTCCTGAGGTCAAGTGATCCTCCCACCTTGGCATCCTAGAGTGCTGGGATTATAGGCATGAGCAACTGCAACCGGCTGTTTTATGCATTTTAAATCTTAAGATAACTTTCCGTATCCCAAGGTCTTATGATAGTTGTCTATATTTTGAAAAGAATTTTAAAGGTTTGCTTTTTACATTTAGATGCTTAACTCTCCTTGATCTTATTTATATATTTGGTGCAAGGTGAATGTTTCTTTGTCTATATGTGTGAGTTTCTCTTGGACAGGATACACATTAGAATAGCCTTGTGAGCTTTTAAAAGACCATTTCTGAGCCTCATCCCAGAACTGATGAAATTAAAATCTCAAGTGTGGCCCTGAGACATCAGATTTAAAACAAACAAAACTCCCCCAGGTGTTTCTAACAAGCAGCCAGGGTTGAGAATCTCGGCTCGGTCAGAGCAGGAGTGGAGAATTGCTGGGGTGTATATTATGTATATTATGTGTTAACTATACTAGACATTGCTGGTACTCTCTAAAGGAATTATAACTATTTACGGTCCTCAAATAGGAGAATTCCAGCTGCTTTACCTGTTTGAAGATACTTGGTGTGATATTATATCTATCTATTGGTTTTTGTCCCTGGTTCCTGCCTCGTAGCGCCCACAGCCCTTGTTACAGTCTTTTGTTATAATGTTGGGGCACGTTAGGTCCCAGGAGCAGCCTCAGAAAACAGCATCTCTCTCTCTCCCCTTCTCCTGCCCTCCTTTCACCCACTCCTTTTCCCCCCAAGGCAGGAATCTCCTCCCACCTATCTGTTTTGGAGCTGGTTATAAAGAAATTACCTGCCCTACTCTGTATGACTGTAGGTCACAAGACCCCATTTCAGAAAGGGTCCTGCCCATCCCCTGGAGGAAGGAATGCTGAACAGAGAGGCCGAGAAGAATCTGAACAGATAGGCCGCGCTGGGTTTCTCATCTCAGTCTGTTAGTGTTAGTACCTTTTGTGTCCAATCTCATTTCTGCATGGTTGTCAATCGTGCCTATCCAATGAAGTCTTCATAAAAGGCCCAGGAGGACAGAGTTCCAAGAGCTTCCAGCATAGCAGAACACATGGAGGTGCCCGGAGGGTGGTGGGCCTGGGGAGGGCATGGAAGCTCCACACCCCTTCCCTGTCCTTCTCCCTACATCTGTGTATACATACACTTGTCATCTGTATCCTTTGGAATAGCCTTTATAGCTAATAGGCAAATGTTTCCCTGAGTTCTGTGAGCCACTCTAGCAAATTAATCCAACCCAAAGAGGGGGATTGTGGGAACCCCAACTTGAAGCTGGTCAGTCAGAAGTTCCGGAGGCTCAGACTAGCCACTGTGTCTGAAGGAAGGGGGGCAGCCTTAGGGACTGAGCTCTCACCCTGTGGGATCTGATGCTATCTCCCAGTAGGTAGTGTCAGAATTAAACTGGGGCACACCTGCTGGGTCCGCTGCAGAGCTGATTGCTTACTTGGTGTATGGGGGGAAACCGTCACACAGAAGTCTTCTATGTTGATTGTTGTTGAGTGACAGAATAGAGAAGAACACAGTTGGTGTTTTTGTTCCCACTGACACATAGGTATTATTATCCCAGTTGAGTGATTAGGAACTGGGGCTCAGAGCATGCAGATGATACGAAGATGTGCCTCAAATCTCCCTGGTGACGCACTGGGGTATATAGCATAGCGCCAGAGCTGTGCCCTACTCCTCCTTCTGCCTCTCTGCTCACACACATGACATCTGTCTACATGCTTCACTCTCTAGTATCGCTGCCCTAGGACAGCGGCAATGTTTTCAGATCTGTATACCCCATCTGTCTCCTACCGGAACTCTAAATTCAATCTTGGCTTGAAGGGAGAGATTCACCACACCAATGACTTCTAGGATCCCAGAGGCAGCCACTCTTCTGTTGTGAGCATTCAAAACACAGAGAAACATCAAATTAAGGGATGGGGGGCTAAATATTGACTAATGAGCTAATCTTCAAATTGATCACCGAGGATTTGTCAGGTTTACAAAAAAATATCGATCCCTAACTATGTGCCAAGAAATAGACAAGATGTTCTAAGGGTTTCAGAAGTGTAAGGCGAGGTGCCCGCTTCTCTTGAGATGTTGAGACTCTAATGTAAAGGAGATGAGGCTTATGAAACTCCATTTCAAATTATGGAGATTTTCAGTGGTATGATTTTAAAGAAGTGATGCATATGAACTAGATGTTTATACTAATTGATCTTGGAATCTCTTTCCTATCCTGAATTTCTAAGAATCTGTGAAGTAGGGAAGGCTTTGTAGCTGAAAACAAAACCTCCTCCCGGGTGGTGGGAGGGCAGCCTCTAAGGTGGTCCTCAGTGATCCTCGGCCCCTGGCACTGCTGCCCTTTGGTAGTCCCCTGCCCCATGAATAGGGCTAATCTGTGTATCCAATTTGGATGTTGTGGGAATGATGGTGTGTGACTTCTGAGGCTGGGCCATAACAGGCACTGTCGTTTCTGCCTTGTTCCCTCCTAACTATTCACTCTGTGGGAAACCAGCAGCCATGTTGTGAGGACACTCAAGCAACCCCACGAGGAGCTCCTGGTGGTGGGGCACTGAGACTTCTTGCTAGCAGTTAGCACTGACTCACCAACCATGTGAGTGAGCCACCTTGGAAGCTGATCCTCCAGTCCTAAGCAAGCCTTCAGATCCATTGAGCCCATGGCTGACATTCTAACCACAACCTCAAGAGAGGCTTGGGCCAGAACTACCTGGCTAAGTCGCTCTCGAATTCCTGAGCCACAGAAACTATGTGAGACAATAAATGTTCATTGTTGTGCTAAGTTACTAAGCTTTTGCATAATTTGTTATGCAGCAATAGACAACTAATACCATGATTTTGATGCAGATGTGTTGCCAACCTAACAGTAAGAAGACAATTCTAATTACTTGAAAGCCTTTAAATATTGTTCTTACTGCACAAAGTCTGAAATAGGCAAATAATAAAATGGAAGTCTTAGAAAAAGTAAATCCCGGCTGACCGAATGGACCCCCTCGTGGCCAAAGGAATATCCTAAAACTAAATTGTCTGCCAGGAGGAGGGAGGTCAGACATGCCTCATCATGCCCCCCTCCCTTCTTGGAGTCCTTTGTGACCCATTGACAGGCCTGAGGGTCCTCAATT
>CAUYRT010037616.1:0-70820 GCA_963574885.1 Lepilemur ruficaudatus
GGATCACTTGAGACTAGGAGTTTGAAGGTGCAGTGAGCTATGATGATGCCACTGTGCTCTAGCCAGGTGACAGACTGAGACTCTGTCTCAAAATAAATAAATATTAAGTAAACAAATAATATAAATAACTAAAAAAGGAAAGTACTATTTTTTTTATTTTACTTATTTATTTTTTTTAATTCAGGATATTATGAGGGTACAAACATTTTGGTTACATGTAATACGTTTGCCTCGCCCAAGCCAGGGCTACAGGAGTGTCCTTTCCCCATTCAGTGCACTCTGCTTCCATTAGCCGTGGGTTTGCCCCCCCAACCCGCCCACCCCCTCACCTGACAAGCACCCATGAATATTATTACCATGTGAACATCTTAGTGTTGATCAGTTAATACCAATTTGATGGAAAGAACTATTGATACATGCAACAGCATAGATGAATCTGGGAAATATTAGGTTGAACAAAAGAAGCAAAAACAAAAGAGTATATAACAAATGATTCCTCTTACATGAAGTTCAAGAATAGGCAAAACTAAGCTGTAGGGACACAAAGAAAATTAGTTATTCTCTCAGCTAAGGGTTAGGGTAGACTGCAAAGGGGCACTTGAGAACTTTTAGGGATGATGCCCTCGCTCTACTCTATATTTATACTGTGGTCATTGCCTGCATCGCCTATCAAAACTCACATTAAATGTCATGCACACTTAAAATGGGTGCATTTTATTTTATGCAAAATAAATTTGATTAAAAAGTCAAAGAAGGGCATTTATGATTGAAGCTAGGAAAATTTAAGTATTAATAAAATAAAGACTGGCTAATTTGAGGGTAAAGGTGTTGATAACTGGAAGTAAATTAACAAAGGCAATAATGAAGAAATGGGGGCTATTGGACCTTGAAAATAAGGGATTCAAGGGAAGAGGTGTACTGACTTCAAATATCAGACACAGGTTGTAGGTAACGGGGAAGGAGAAGGAACAAACATTACATGGGTAAGGGGGTGGAGATCTTGGTTCCATGTAAGGAAACCCTGTCCACTGAAATGGGCCACCCTGTGCAGTGGCAAACCCCAGTAGACATGGTCAGTAGAAGTCAGGCAAACAGTTATTGATGAGGATGTTCAAGAGAGCCTTAAAATGGATAAAAAGGCAACTTAGCATACCTTTAATTGAATGTGACTCCATCTGTGAGCTAAGAAAAAACATACTTCTTTTAAGGTGTCCATAAAGTCCAGTTCAATTCATAAAGCATATGTGAGATTTTTAATTGAGGGGACAGCTGTCCAGGTGCCAACATTTGGAATGGTTCATTAAATTATTAATAAAATGCCCAGAAAATTGGCCTTAATTCTAAAAGGCATTTGGACCTCCTTATAAATGAAATCTATGTATTGTTTTTTTTTTCCCTTCTGCAAACCACTTAACTTCACCAAATTTTATAGAGTTCCTAATAAAGTCTGGAAAGTGCATTCCAAGTCCTAGATACTACACATTTGTACATAGAGTATCAAGGTTAATCTATTTGTGGAGAAGAGGCCCACATATATTAACTACAGCCAGGGATGGGCCCAAAGATCACCCAACACAAATTGCTCTGGAGCGCTGGGACCTGCAATCCACTCTACCCTCGGCCACACATCCACTCTACCCATTGACGGTCTCCACCAAGATATAACAGCAGCCCCTTGAAATTAACACGGTGAAACCTAACAAATATCTGCTCCATTCAATCTTCTCTTCTAGTATTCTTTATCACCTATTGGCACCTAAGCCGTTATCCAAAACTGAACCTGGGAGATTCTCTTGTTCCTCACTCCCTCCATAGCTGACATACCATTATTCTTGCCAATTTATCTTTTTGGCACTTCTCACATCCAGCCTCTTCCCCTTATTCTCACTGCCACTTTCCCATCAGGCACCCACAGTTTCTGACCTGGTGAAATGTGACAGCTATCTGTGCATCTAAGTCCCTGTAGAAACTAAATCTTGCCCACTTGATTAGCTGGTGTCATCTTGCTCCCTGTCATACTCTCTGCTCCAATAATAATCAGTTGTTTGAAATTAGGTGGGTTCTTGTTTGGTTTTAGTACTACAATCCTGCTACATCTATCCTGACCCCCATTCTGCCCCAGTGTTAATCTGAAGTCTCCTATCACAAAATCTAAGCAAGTGGAGCCTACGCACACACACACATACACACACACACACACACACACACACACATGAAGTATCCCATTAGTGATGGTTAAGCCAGTGCCTAATATCCCCCAGGGCCAGAACTCTGATGAAGGTGAGTTGGAGGATGCAGTCTGAGGTTTCCTCCACCCTCCCTCTCCTCCTGACTCTTGAAAATTTAATTCTGCAAAGTAGATCCACACTCAAATTATTCAACCAGTTACAGATATTTGGAAGGTGGAACAAAGACAGAGGAGCTGGCCTTATCTACAATGGCAGGAAGCAGACACTGAGGCAGAGTGAGGGATGCAAAAGGTTTGTTCAAAAGTTAACCCCTGTGATTGAAAAGAGAAGGAAGCAGGATTGTGCAGGAGGAGTCCTCAGACTGAGATATGGACCTAACAGCCCCAAGCCGAGGGCTGGAACAAAGACTGCAGAGTGGAGTCCTTCACTGCAGAAATGGCTAGGCCTCTGTGACTCCTGCTTGCTCAATCGTTACCTGGAGGCAGAGGTGGACTCAGAAGGAGGGAACAGGTGAGGCCTCCTTAAGAAATAGCACTGCACCAAGTGTTCAGAATTGGGCTCTGTTGCTGACAAATCAGGCATTCAGAGGCAGCAGACCAGCCATGGGAAGCAGGTGTCCATGCAGCTGGGCTCATGCCTAACTTCTACCTCTGCTGTCCTGCCACTTCATCCATATGTCCATCATGCCAGCAGTGGGGTGGTCACTGACAAAAGCTGGTTAACATCAACTGGCCAAGTCACGCTGTCTCCTTGGTTGCTTGTTGTATTTTCAGCTTTGGAAACATGCTAGTTGGTGTCAGTGTGTGATGTGGAGATGTTCACACTCTATGCCCACTTCCATATGTCCTTCTGTTGCTCATAAATCCATATGTATTCTTACCTTGTACCACTCTTTCTTCCTCACAAAGTGGTTGACTAGCGTCATCACCCAGAGCTCCATCCAGAAGATCTGCCCTTCCCCTCTCTTTCAAAGCTAATGATGCAGCTGCCATTCACTTTCAGTTACCAAGACAACCCATCTACAAATGAAGATGACAGTATGTGTGATGGCACTGGTGCCGGAGCAGTGGGTAACATGGGAGTCTAGGTTACTGCTCATACAGTTTGCTTATGCCCTGTCCATGCTCATGCTTGATCCCTAATATACCATTTCTGCATTTCCATGTCATGATGGATTCATTCTAGACCAGGTTAACTTATCACTAGAAACCACCTCTTGATGGGCAATTCTGGATTCATGATCACCAACCATTGCATGGTCCAGCATTCTGTCGCTATCAGCACTCTATAGCATTCCAGAGTTATAGATAGGCCTTTCTCTAGAACTCCAGTGGTCTGAATTGTGATTCTCCCATGGGGACCTTGCTGTCTCATATCCATACCATATCTTTCCCTACCACTTACATGTCTAATATCTTAGAGTCTGCCAGACTGTATGGCTTACTTTCATCATAGCCTGGACTTGCCAGAGCCCTTTCCTGCTCCTGACCCTACTCAAAGTCTTGCATTTCACCCAGGATGTAGGCCAGACAGTATTCCTAGGAGTGAAAAGTATTCCCTCCAAAGTCAAAACAGGACTATTAGATACTGCGATACCCTCTTTGTAGTGGAGGATGCAGTATGTAGCAATTTGTCGTTTACTCCAGAGGGAATCTTCTGCATATCCCTGACTACTGGATTATTAAAAACCTCATTGAAATGACAGTAACTTGTCCCTGAATACCAGTAGATTTGTTTCCACTGTCCACCCACCTCTTGCTCACCTTGCTCAGTTAGAATAATGCTATCAACGGACAATGTCAACATGATGTCTTCTGAGGTATGAAGAGAATTAAGATCTTTTTTAGACTGTGGATAGGACATTTAACTTAGAGCCAGGGTGAAATTATGAATGTATATTGTTATCCACTTCATATGAGTAAATATGGATGAGAATTGTTTCCTATCCTTTTTCCTGACTGGGATAAGAAAAAATGCAATTACCAAATCAATGGCCACCTACCGTGAAGCTTTATTGATCTGCTCCAGAAGACACCTCACCCAGCACAGCAGTTGCAATCAGCGTTATTACTTGGTTGAGTTGTCTACAGATACTCTCCAAGATACATCCAGTTTCTGGGAAGAGGCCAGAATGGTCAATGAAATGGAGATCTTTAAGAGTTGTTATCTCTGATTAGGTGTCCAAAAGAGGTGATGAGGGCACCTCTCAACAGAGGCAGACACCTATTGTCATGAGGAGGAAAGACCTTTCTGTATTATTTCCTTGCACAGGTGAATTGGTAGCTCTAATACAGGAGGTGGAGAGGCCCTTCTTATAGACTTGTAAGGTTCAGTGAAGTCCACATTGTTAAATTCCTTGGAACATGGCTCCTACTCAGAAATCTCCATCTCATGTGTCAGGGTCCCAAGTTTCCCAAATAGGGCTCAGGTTTTGTTGTAACAGGCTTGCCTGGGTAGAACATTCAGCCATCTTTGATGTTCAGCCATGCTGACTATTCGATGCTGCTGTTCAGTTTTTTCCTGCTTCTTGGTTGTGTCAAATGAGGGCCTCTTTATAAGCTACCAAAGAAATTCTTCCGCTCTCACACTTAGTGTTCAAGTATTTTTCACTCATTGTCAGCATCTTATTATCCATTTAACAGAAAATATTGCAATTCAGGAGCAACCACAGAAATCTATCAATTATCCTCTTACTTGTCATTCCCTCTAAAGGCTGAATAATCACACTGGTTATAGTTCCTTCTCCTCTACTGACATATTCTCCTAAGTCATCACCAGGATGATCTTAAAAATTGGATTGCCATCATGCACCAGGGACTGTTTGTGTTCCACCTATGACCTGAGAAAGTGTCCTCACTGCCAAATGGATGTACAGTGGCCCAGTGCCAAAACCTCATCTTATGCCCCATTCTTGCCGACTGACTGTCACAGACCAGATTCTCCATGAAGCAGACACGGGACAGAGGTAAGAGGGAAAGGTCTACTGGGGGATGACATTCATGAAAGAAAAGGGGATGGGGCAGGTTTGGGCAAGGACAGCAGTCAGATCAGATGCAGATCTGACAGTCTCCACCAGTCCAGTGGGGACTGCTGGAGCAACGACTGGCTGATATAAAAGTCCTATGTTGAGCAGAAGCAACTAAACCCCTGTACCACCACCTTGCACAGTCATTTTGTGGGACCATCTCAAGAAGAGCATGTCTTAAGCTACTAGCACCTCACTTAGTCATTGCCTTGGGGTCACCGTGAGAAAAGTGTGGCTTTGGCTTAAAGGTGGGGGCAAGGTCCCCAAAGGAGCTAGCAAAGGGATCCTGCCAATAATGCCCTGTCCCTGCAGCTAGGTAGTGAGTCCTTTCTTGAAGGGCCATCTGAGAGGTGTCTGAAAATCCCACCTATTTGGATGAGCCACTCCACCTCCTTTGGGGTAGAAATAAGTAGAGTGTTGTGAAGAGGGTGGGAACGCATTAGCAGGGGACTAGAATTTTCTTGGTACTTGCTGCACCTTCTGCTAAGAATCTCCTTCCAGAATTGCACGGAATGATATACTTGATTTGTCCCCGAGTCTTCAACACCTCCTCTGCACTGCTTCTTCTAAGATACAGGGCAAGCAAAGTACTTTCTCCCTCGTCTGTGTTCTCAGAATCATATAGTCAAGCCTCAAACCACAGTGTGGCAATTACTTATGTCTGACTTCTCACCCTAAAAGGCGAGGTCCTCATCCCAGGAGGAACAGCTTCTTTATTTATTTATTTTTTACATCCTGAGCATACTTCTTAAATCAATCTAACTGTGAGAAATTCAAAAGTCTCCAAAGAAAGTAGGATTCAAGAAGGATTTTGACACAAAAGGCACAGTAAAAATGTCTTTAATTCCAAAATAATACATTTAAATTAACTTTTACCCCAAATATCTATGTAACACACAGGATAAACTAGCTTTAAAAAAATGACTGTGTGTGCTATTCTTGATAGAGGACCATGGATAAGTAGTCACTTATCTTCTTAAAAAAATTGTACCCTCATCTGTAAAACGGAGTTGATAGACTCAATGACATAAAAGTTCCCATTCTCCTCCAAAACCTACAACTCTATTTCACCACTATGTTAAAGAACTTCTTTGAGAAATTTTTAAAAATCTGTGAATCCTCTAAAACAGTGTGATTTTAATAAGTTTCCATGCCCATGGTGTACATTTATATATTTTATTCCTTTCTAGCTACACGTTGCAGTGATTTTGTATTACTTTTGAATCTCTGCACATTTGAAACAACCTCTATGTGAAATTTAGCTGTTTCAAGGTATCTTGCAATTAGGATTCAAAGCAAAGTAATTTTCCTGCCAAAATCTCTCCCTCTTGTTATCTCCTCTTTCCATCAAAGTCCATTCAGTCTGTTATAGAACTG
This sequence comes from Lepilemur ruficaudatus, assembly GCA_963574885.1. Taxonomy (NCBI): domain Eukaryota; kingdom Metazoa; phylum Chordata; class Mammalia; order Primates; family Lepilemuridae; genus Lepilemur; species Lepilemur ruficaudatus. Next base: position 6,592 of record CAUYRT010037616.1, read on the forward strand.
GGGCAGTGCTTAGGGCTGCCTCCTTGCATGAAGTGTTAAATGATTGGCCATCTTTTCCAATGTATTTGCACACAAAGGCCTGGTATAAAGGTTAAGAATCTATCTTCATATTATCACTTGGGTAATCAAAGAAGTAATTACAAAAATGCTCTTGGAAGAGAAGCAGCAAGATTCAGTTTTGGAAAAGCAATTTATTTGCTCTTCTTTTTTAAAAAAAGCAGATTTGGCAAGGGTCCACGATTAATTTAACATTTACTCAACATAGCAATGAAGGGGAACCTCTTTTTATTATAGATAAGTTATTATAATCAAGTTGAGAAATGATTGAATATTTAAACATATGATTATATCATAGTTCATATGCTGAATATATGAATTACTAATTAGGACAACTCTAATGCTTAGGGCTTAGCATATGTACCTTAGTAATATCTTTTTGTTTCAAATCTTTCAGATGAATCATTTCCCGTTAAATCATAAATCCAAAGAATCGCTGGGTTGGAAAGAAGCAGTGAGAATGTCTACTCCTCCAGTTTTTCAAGTGTGTTCTGCAGAACCCTAGGGTTCCAAAAAAATGACCCAAAGGATACATAAGAAGGAAAAGGAAAGCCAAATAAGCAAAGTACCAGGCCCCTTGACCTAGTTCAACTTGAAAAAGGCTTATTACAGAACTCGAAAGCTATTAGGGCTACTATAGAAACTCAATATTTTTTTCTAATTTAATTTTTGAAATATAAATCCCTGTCACAGTCCCTCCACATGGTCATCCCTTGTCTGCATGGCTCTCTCTACTTTTGAAGCTGTCAGTTCTATTTTTTGACACTTTGAAAGGTCTTCTCTGATGTGGTCACAAATATGTATCCCCACAGTATACGTTCTGTACTTGCATGAGTTGTTTCGAGTCATTCACAAAGATTTCATTACGTGTGTAACAGGTTGTGTTCACCACGGAACCTTAACTCAGAGATGGAATTTAAGATTCATGATGTTTATTAGGGAAATCTCTTGGAATCAGTGCCTGTGGAAGGGGGGGAAAAGGCTGGGAAGAGGAAGAAGTTGAGTTGTAATGCCAGTATAAAACTAACCTAACCCCACAAGGAGCTCTGGAGCTAACACTGAACAACCTCTTTGATAAAGCAAACTCAGAATCCAATTTGACATATCCTGCCCTGACTTTCATTATTATTCTGTGCTTGTCATTCCCTTAGGGAATGATCTTTTGCTTCTCTTATTGGGTTCAGGACATCTCAAGCTGTTCGAGGTCTAGTGTCCAGGAGGGCAGTGAAGGGACATCTGGAGGGAACTGTTGTTATCTTTCAGAGGTCAGGTCTCTGAATTGCCTTCAAGCAAGAGGAACTTGCTAGTTTTTAATTAGTGAGTGTGGGCCACTGCTGCAGGCTCAGAGGATTCGGGGAAATGTGCAAAATCAAGATATTCAGGTTCATCAACTTAGATGTTCCATCTCATTTTTTTCCCAACATGTATTATCTGTCCTTATAATTTTAATGTCTAGTATGTCTTCTATCCAACCTGGATTCTGACCTGTGCATAGCAGACCTGCCTTGGTTTTAAATTAATCTAATGAGTAAATCCTGGTCCTCTTGCTCAGCTTTCTCTGCTGCCTTGCACAGGAGATGAGAACGTCTTTGTATGTTGCCAAGGATGCCGTCTGAGTTTCATATAGACCTTCAGCTGTCCATTAATCACTCTCAGCTCTTTGTTTAGAGAGTGACAGGAGCCTAGACTAGACATTTCTTCTATTATTCTTGTAGTTGCTGTATCCTCCATTTTAATCAAAGGCCAACTACATGCAGGAGCTAGTGTATTCCTTTCCACCAGTATTCATCCCAATTCCCCATGAGTAAAAGTTTAACAGTAGGATGACCACTTTGTGCCATGAGCAATCTGTGCTCCACTTACCACCAGGAAGTGTGCATTACCAGCCAGGCAGTAAATGATCCAGGTCCAAAGTGCCACCTGATCAACCACTGTCCCAGACCACTCCTGTCACCAACTCTGCAAGTTTGTAGGTTTTTTTCTCTAGGAAGCAGACTCTTGTTAGAGCATGTTCTTGGTATCAACACCTGTGGAAGGGAGAAAAGGAAGCAGGGTTGGGCTGAGTGAGAAGTCAAGCTCAAATGCAGGCCCAATGACGGGCTTATTGGAATTTCTGTAGTAAAAATGGCCCATCAGATTTGGTTCACATTGAACTGAAATAGCTTAGACCTTATATGAATTACTGTACTTCAGGGAGGCTGTAACCACAGGGAAAATAGCTCTCTGCAGGTATTATGCTGGTTTCTTCATCTCATTTAGTCCCCACATTAAGAGTTAACATTTTGTTTTCATTTATTTCTCCATTAATCTATTCAATTATTCAAAAATCTTAAATTTGTGAACCCATCATAGATATTAAGAGCCTGTCAAAAAATGACATGTTTTGGCTTACGGTTTCTGAGAGGAGTTGCCAATTCAGCAGGACTTAAAGGACAAGAAGTCTACACAACATCACCACAATCTTCACACAAATATTGAACAGATGCTTCAAGCTTCGTATTTTCACATTGAATCCCTTCCCCTTCCTCATCTCAGTGGTGGCAACTCCACCTACTAATTGTGCCCCCTTCTGGCCACTACGCCCTATAGAGAATAACTACTCTCCAGATTTATAACATCATTAGTTTGTTTCGCCTAGTTTTCAACTTTATGTAAATGAAATCAAATAATACATACTTTTGGAGGATTGAATTATTTTACTCAATGTTATTTCGAGAGACTCATTAATGCTGTTGTGTTTAGTTGTAGTTTGCTTCTGGTCCTTGCTGTGCAGTCATCTCTTGCATGAATAGACAATATAAATCTCCTTTGTATTATGGGTAGACATTTGGGTTGTTTCCAGTTTCTGCCTATTACAAATAGTGCTGCTATGCACACTTTTATACATGTCTTCTTTTGGCACACATGTATACATAGCTCTGTCAGCTAAAATACCTAAGGATAGAACTACTGGATCATAAGGTATGTTTTTTTTGTTCAGCTTTAGTTTTTGGGTTTTTATCTTTCCAAAGTATTGTACCAAGTCAAACTCCAACCAGTAAAGTATGAGGTTCCAGTTGCTTCACATCCTCCACACCCTCACTGGTATCGTCTGTCTTTTCCATTTTACCCATTGTAGTTGGAATATACCAGGATCGCTTTGTGATTTTAATTGTATTTCCCTAATGACCAGTTAAGCACTATGTTTATTGAACATTTGAATATTCTCTCTTATGAAATGTCTGTTCAAGTCTTTCACCCATTTTTCTTTTTAATTGGGCTGTCTGCCTTTTGCTTATTGTAGCAGTCACTCATATATTCTGAATTCAAGACTGCTGTTGGATAGATGTATTGGAAATATATGCTCTAGTTGTGTGGCTTGGCTTTTTACTCCTTAAAGGTTACAATTTTGAACAGAAAGTCTTAATTTCAATGTGGTCCCATTTATCACTTTGTGTGTCTTTCTTAAGAATTATCTATCCTAAGTTCATGAAGATACCCCCCCATTTTTCCAAAAGCTTTATTGTTTTTATCTTTTGCATTAATGTGGACTATCCAACTGTAAGAATTATTTTTTTTATGTTTTGTATGGTGTACAGTAGGTATCTCCCCTCCTTTTTATGTTGAAAAAGGAAAAACAAGAGGAAGAAGAATAAGCCTAAAGAGAAGGTCAGACTTGCCCATGATTGCCCATGTGGGATAGACGAGGCTGGTTATAGTCTTGTAATTCACTTGCTATCTGCTTCCTTTCATTGATATAATTCTTTTCACTCTAAGCATTGATTTCTCTATGCAAAACAGCCTCACCAACTTATGGTTTTATTTAAGGTTCTGTTTTCTGACCACTATTCTGAACTAAACCAACTCTAACCTCAATATTCTTTACGTTTTAGGGCAAAACAGAGATGTCAAAAAAAAAATCAGTCCCCTAAAGCACAGATCACATGTCTAGTACATAAAATACCACTTTTGTAGCATAACTTTAAATCATGGTCCATAAACACCCTGGTTCCATTCTAGTCTTTGTCATTATTTAATTATCTAGAGAGAACAAATACATTTGCTTCTGTTTTCTCATATGTAAAAGGGAGTAGGATGAGATTTACTCCAAATTTCCTCTCATTAAAAAAAAAATACAAGAAAAGCTATGATTCCATTACTTTATTTTCAAGCCAGCCTCTCTGTAATTATGGCAACATATGACACATTCATTTTCTCTCTATTCATTCATTGCAAAATAAGAATGACTGGATATTATTAAAACTTAAGGGCATTCTGTGAAAGCAACTCAAAGTATTTAAATTCTTGCAGTCCATAAAAAGTATCTTATCTCCTTATTGCAGTATGCCGAAGAAGTTCCATTTTAAAACCCAGCTCTAGTCTGACACCTTCATTAACCACGCAGATGTGTTGTTTGATGTGTTATTCCCTCCTAAAATATCTCAGTATCCAACTGTGCAGGAAAGACAGATCAAGAGTGAGGCCGAAGAATGAGCTTTATTAATGACCGCTGTCTGGGTTGTGTACATATCTCAGTTCATATCCTGGGAAATTCGTTTGCACTCAATCCATTTCTTTTACAGTCCTGTATTGTGTTACCAACTCATTATCTGTCGGAAAGACCGATTGAAAGTGAAGTTTAACACGCTGATCATTTGGACAGCAAAGAGCAAGATATTTTTTTTCTTTCTAGCAGGAAATTCCTGGGAGGTCTCTGGCCACTTTCTTTTTATCACTGACAAGTTGGTTTTGATATTTGAAAATGTAGAGATCAATGCCGACTTAGCTGTCAAAATGATTTCATAGGAGAAACTCTCTAATATTGTGCCAGGAATAATACCTCATATCTTCAAGACCTATGATATAAACTTTTTGACAATGTCCAAGTACCCCCAGAAGAGGATCCCTCGGAAATAACCTCAAGGTATTTAAAGAAAACATTTATATTCAGTTCTAGTACAGACATACTCATGGCCCTCCAACTTGAGTTTGGACATGATTGAGGCAGTATTAGAAATCCATGAGATGCTTCCACTATTTTAAATCAGCTGTAGAAGAAGGATATCTTATGAGCAACGGAGCTGCCCAGAACAATTAAAATTCCACATCTATTTACTATGGGGAATTTTTAACAAACTGTTTCAATTGCGCTGACTCTCATGCAGGTCAGAACCTATTACTGGAAGGTAACTTCTAGTAATAAAAAAACATGGAAATAATTTAAATATCATTTAACAAACAGAGTTAGTTTAAAGGTTAGTCCTCAGTATTCTGTTTCTTAATTATAGCAGTGATTACAAGAGTCCAGGAATTTGTCAAAACACATTGAAGTGCACCAAAAAAGTATATTGTATTGTACATAAATTTAAAAATATATTTTTAAGTGAATCATTTCAAATAAAAGTAGGAGTGATACAGGGAAGCTTTAGTATTGGGATAGGATCCTGAGAAGTCACTTTCTTAGATGGAGGACAGAGTGCTTTGTTCCAAAGCAACAAGCTGGGGAGAGAGAGCATCTTGGTTGGGCCTCAGAGAGTCAAGGATCCTGTTGGAGAGAGGTACACAGATTCATTATAGTCACACCATCAAGGGGAGAGAATTGCACGCTGTCAGCCTTTGGGAGAACCAAAAGAGATAAGGTAAGAAGCCAGAAAGCAGAGCTGGCATTGTGAAGTGTCACCAGGTGATCTTTCAAGCCAAAGGATGGGGTAGAGGTGGCACAAGGCAACAGGAACGCCAAGAAGCAGCATAGGCAGGTGGAAAGGGAAGATTCAGATGCAGAGCCTAGAGCTAAGCCCATGATAAAAGAAAGCCGGAGGAGATTGTGTTTTATTGTCATTTTTAATGACCTCTTCAAGTCAAGAGTTCTAGCTCCCAACTCTGCACTAATGGCAGCGTGAGCTTCTTATTCTCTCCGAACTTCAGTTTTCTCAGTATCAAAAGAGGAAGATTAGGGTGGATCATCTTCCTTGTCTCTTCTCATTGAGAATGTCATGTGAGTTCAAAGACCAAGTCCTGGTCTCTCTTCTATAAGCGTTAGCTCACGTGTATGTGGCACACAGACATTGTTAACACAGGCATATAAAAGTATTCTCTGTGACTGGAAAAAAAAATCTCTCCACTTGGTTTTTACCTTTCAGCCTGCTTTAATTTCTTTCTGTGAAACAAGTAGAGATTGTAGAAGAACCAGGCAAGTTTAACATGGGTACAGCTGTGATTAGCTCTCACCCTCTCATCCATGCCATTTTACTTAATTTTGGCAATGTCAGGTAAGAAGTGTGGACTCAGAAGCTCTTTAGACAGGTTGTATCAGGCCTAGGTTACGTAGTTGTGAGAGTTAGGTGCTGGTGTGGTCAGCTGCATAAATAGAGATATGTGGAAACCAAGCAATTGGGAAAGAAGGAGGCAGTTGATTGAGCAGCTGCTTCTGCAGATCTCTTTCCCAAGGAAGTTCATTCCGTCATTCAGCTAGTTCATTCCGTCCTCTAAGGTGCTCTCTGGGGTTGCAGTCTTAGTGCTATTGTGCAAATGAGGAGCTGGAGACTCGAGTCTTGAAGATGTTGCTTCAAAAGCTATATCCAGTGGGACCAACACTGGCTTGGGATACAGTGAGGAGTATGCTGCTCTCCTAAGAAAGCCCACTGGCACAAGGTGAGGCTGAATGATTTGCCAACATCACTATAACAGCCCACGTCCCTGAGAACCACTGAGAGAGCTTGTGAAATAAGCATATGCCAAGGTCCTCTTAAGATATTTTAAGTTAGTAAGAATGAAGCCCAGGGTTGTACATAATTCTGATGTGAGATTTACTTTTTTGGATGAATATGAATAGGCCATTCAACCAGGTCGCAGGTAATGACTGTGCCTCATTAAAGAAAGTGATAAGGAGTCACAAGGGATGACAACAAGAAACAACTTAGAATAAAAAGCTTCTACCATGACTCACCTATTAAAATGACTAAAATCCAGAACACTGACCACCCCAAATGCTGGAAGAATGCGGAGCAAAAGCAACTCTCTTTCATTGCTGGTAGGAATGCAAAATCATCCACCTACTTTGGAAGACAGTTTGGCAGTTTCTTACAAAACCAGACGTAGGCTTACCATATACTCTAGGGGTCATATGCCTAAGTATTTACCCAAATGGGTTGAAAACTGATGGCTACACAAAAACCTGTGCACAAATGCTTATAGCATCTTTATTCACAATTACCAAAATGTGGGAGCAACCAAGATGTCCTTCCATAAGTGAGTATATACACAAACTACAGTACAGCCGTACAATGGAATATTATTCAACAATAAGAAAAAAATGAGCTGTCAAGCCACAAAAAGACATGGAGGTATAGTAAATACTGTTGCTAAGTGAAATAAATCAATCTGAAAAGGCTACATTCTGTATGATTTCACATACATGACATTTTTGGAAAAGGAAAAACTAGGTCGACAGTAATAAGATCCATGGTCGTGGGGGCTTGGCTGTGGGTGAAAGGAGGGAGGAACATGTGAAACACAGAGGATTTTTAGGGCAGTGAAACTATTCTGTATGATATACTATAATGATACATGTCAGATACATGTCATCATACAGTTGTCAAAACCCATCAAATATACAACAAAAAGACTAATCCCTAATGTAAACTACAGACTTTAGTTCATAATATTATATCAAAATTGGTTCAATAATTGTAGCAAACATGCTACACTGATGTTATTAGTAACAAAGACGTTACCAATAGGGGAAACTGTGTTGGAGCCCAGAGGACTTGGGATGGTATATGGAAACTTTCTGTACTTTCCACTTAATATTTCTGTAATTACAAGTACTCTAAAAAAATAATAAAATCTATTAATTTAAAAAAAACATGATCTAATATTACAAAGGAAAAACAAAATTCTCAAGCTTCCTTTGAGCAGTATCCTATCAGAGGCTAACCCTGCCTTCCCTTGAAGGAGCCCAGCCCGCGACTACTATTTCACCGTGTTGGAGAAGGGGAGTGTCTCAAAGAATCTCCAATTGTTAGGGCTCTGAATTGCATCTGTGCAGTTACATAAAAATCCCTGTGAGTGTGATTCCCTCACCAAAGACACTGAGCTTTCTCGTTGATGAGTGGACATCTGATTAATATGTCTCTCCAGCACCCATCCTCACGCCATGGGATTCTGATAGATCTGTCTATCACGGAGCCTTGGCTGCAAAGAGGGGCCCTCGAGCCAGGCCTGGTCATTCGTAGCACACTCCACTCCTCCTTCCTGTAAGCACCAAGACTGGTCCAGCGGGCTAGACATTGGCCTACACAGTGCCAATCACAGCTCTTCTGTGAGATTTAATACAGAAAGCTGAGCAAAGAAAAGGGGAAACAAGGAGAAGGGAGAGCACAAATGAGGGAGAGGAGAGGAAGGAAGGAAAAAAGAAAGAGAGAAAAAGAACAAGAGGGAGCTCTCTTCCTGAGATTAAAAAGCTGCAAGAACATTGAAAGCCAAGAGCTACCAGATCCATTTTTTTCCTGCCCATACAGATAGTCTGAATGAGAATAAAGCTAATGAGAAGAGACAAAGGATGGAAAGGAATGGAGAAAGGGACAAGAGAGGTGCTGAGGAAGAGGAAAAAAACAACACTATGTTTATCACTCTGAATTTTTTAATTACATTCACCAATGTAGCTCTTTTTTTTCTTTGTCTGTTAGTTTCTACATGTGGGTTTCTGTCATCTGCAGTAATCCTACCAAGATAGTGGGCGGCACATATTCCCTGGGTGCATCATTACCCAAATCCTCCCCACGTCTGAGATCCCCGCACGAACTGGGAGTCTGATTCCCTTCCAGCGTTCTGCAGTCAGAATAGTCACCAACTTCTGTTTCTCAAAAAGTGGAAGACACCTACTGGGAAGACATGTTCAGGAAAGATTTTTTAACATTTAAAGGTTGAACAAAAAAAACAATGCTGTTACCACATAAGAAGCAAATCTCAAGGGTGATCAGAAAGTCAAAATAGAGAATTCGGGCAAAACAGTGTTATGAAATGAGAGCCTGGCTTAGAAAACAAGTTACTAAGTTAGCCTAGTCGTTGGCTGCATATTCAAAGAGGGCTTTCAAGGGAAAGATGTCACTGAATCAGGAGCAATAAGGTAAGAAAGTTGTATGGAAAGGGAATAAATCTAACACAGACTGAAGCCCTGCCTCTGTTTCCTTTCAAATACACCCTTTAATTTTATTTTTTAAATTGCTCTTTTTATGGATGTTTTAATCCTTATTTTACATATGCTGAACTAGAGGCTCTGAAACAATAAATGACTCGGCCAGTTAATAAGTGATCAGATCAGTAAATTTATCAGATTTGTCTGAGTCATGGCCAGTACATTTGTTACTATACCATTACGTGGTGGAGGGAAATAGTGGGCAGCTGATTTATGGCCTCAGTCTCATAAGGGAGACAGAGCTTCTCTGGACATCTTGCCTCTTGGACAGTTCCTACCTCTCTCTCTGCTTGCATCTTCTTTTATATCCATGCCTGCAATTAGCAAACCTTCTTAAAAAGGCTACTCGGCATTCAGTGTGAAGGCATACAAGAAGAAGAAGGTACTGAGTGGCCCTCCCTTGAGGAATGTACAGTCTATTGGGGAAGAAACAGTAAGAAAACAATTGTAGCACAACACGCCATGTGTGAAAACGGAAGTACATGCAGAAAGCTGGGAAGCAGAGGTGCAAATGGCCCTCTCTTCTTGGGGGTTTGTAGGAAGACTTCACAAAGGAAGTTATATTGGAGACGGGCCTTCAAGGGTTTTCATAGATGGAGAAAAGAGGACCTCTTATGGATTTATAGTGTTAAAGGAATTTCTTTTTTTGGTTACCCTCTCAGTGGTGGAGAAATATTGTTCTGTTTGTCCAATATAGTTTCTCTCTCTCTCTCTCTCTCTCTCTCTCTCTCTCTGTCTCCCCCTGATAAAAAAAAAATCCTTTAGAAAACTACCCTTCTTCTCTCAGGTCATAAGTTTTGTTTCTGACCGTTGCCTAGTAAGCCAGAGTAAGCATTGATGATTAGGGATTGAGGCATGCCCAAGTTTGACCAACTAAGAATCACACCCACCACTTTTGCATTCATTTATTTGTCAGAAAATAAGGGCTTTCCCAGGACTTGTTATCTGGGAGTATGTAAGTCCATAAGGGCCATTCTTCCTATGTGCCACCATGCAAAAAGGGCCTGCCTGAAAATCAAGTCACTTAGAGCAGAAAAAGGAGAGAGTTTGGATGACTTCTTCCATATTTGAATCTGTCTGCATCAATAACACCTCTATACGCCATAATTAAATTAACTAATAAAATTCTAACTTGATAGATACTCCACATTAATATGGTGAATGCTGCTTAAGTAACATAGTTGCAGTTTATCTGGGATGTTCTAGAGGCACCTTCTGTGCATATTATTGGTGGGATTTTTTACACATAGTGAGCATTCAAAAAGTATTTGTCAATCAAATCATCAATCATTTACTGTGGGCCTACTCTGTATGAAATACTGCCCTTGGCCTGAGGTTATAAATAAATATCACTACACCCTTCAAGAAGCTCACAACCCAGTGGGGGTTGATGAAGCAATCAGTTGTAAGACCACGTAATAATATGAAGTGTAGTTGTGGTGTAAAGGAAGCAGAAATCATCTTTCTGGATAAGGAGAAGGAAATCTTCCTGGAGGAGACCACATCTCTGACAACGAAGGATGGAACGGGAGTTCACCAGCTGCACAAATAGGGTTAGAGTTACCCAGAGACAGAATCAGCACGCTCTTTAGGCAAGACTTAGCAAATAGTGTGTTCAAGGAAGAGGAAGTCTTTCTCTACTAGAAGGAAAAAAATGTGGACTGGCAAAGTTGGTTTGAAATGTATCTGAGAAGTGTGTTGAAGTTCAATGAGAGAGGAATGTTTATGCTGTGCCAACCGATCGTACCCTGTGAAAAGACAGGAAGCCAGAGCAGGTTTTTCAAATAAGAACTGAATTTCTCAGATTTGACTTTTAGAAGATGCAGTCAGCAGAAAGAGAAGAGATTTGACAGTGAGTGGGGCATAAATAGACTAGACCTACGGTATAAACATGAGTGTTACTGTAAAGGCCAAGAGAGAGATGACAGAGCAGACTTAGGGCAGTTGTAGCTGTAGTTGGGGTGTGAAGAAGAAGGAAGAAAGAGGCAAAGGTAGGAAGAAGGGGCTGAGAGAAAGGATGACAGAATGGTAGATGAAAACAGAGGGAGAAATCATTTTACTCTCTTAATTCTCTCTGCAAATGCATCTGACTGTGCCAAGAAGTCAGATGGTTCTGGGTGAACTTGAGCTGCCTCCAAACGGCAGACATTTTGGTGGAAGGGTTTCAGTGGCAGGCATTGTTCTTGAAGGAGCTCATGGGAAGAATCACCTACATCTATAGGATCCTGCATCCACCTTAAGCAGAAGTCTTTCCCAAAGCACTGGCCAGCTATAGTTTTTAAGCTGAAATAACACATTCACAATCCATCTATTGGCTCAGACTCCACTGGAATTTTCAAAAGGTGATTGTCGTCATTTTTCACCCAACATACACTTGTTACGAACAAAGGCTGGGCCAGACTGCCCTCCTAAACACTCTGCAGGCATTAAACTCATGCGGTTCTCTCACGACAACCCGATGAGATGGGCAGTATGTATTATCTCTATTTTATAAATGAGGAAAATCAGGCTTAGGATAAGTCCACAATCAGTTATTTTTTGTTTCCTTCTACCAAAATTATCTTGCACATGCATATTAGTAATTTTGAGAAGAAAAAAGATCCTGAATAAGTTTCTACATCTTTATATAATATTTGGAATAAGATATAAAAATTGAATAATATTCAGTCAAATGGGTGGATCATCATTCATTTGGGGGCCATTTAAATCACTTCCATTTTTGTTTTCTAATACTGTAAACAATGCCATTATAAATACCCTTATTCATAAAAACAAAATAAATCTCTGGTTATTCCCTGCAATAAATTCCTAGGAAAAGATTTATTAGTAGGCACACGTCTTAGTCGTGACATCTTTTTCCAAATTTTGGAAAGCATTTCTGAAAATAGTGTGGTAGCTCAGTGATATTGTAGACAGTCATAATTTTAAAAGAAGGTTTGGAGGAAGTGTTATTTGATTAATAAAAAAAGAGCTGGTAACACAGTCAATTATATTTCTTACTGATTCAATTGGCCTTTTCTCTTCCTCATCATCAAATCATAATGCTGCCTTAGACAAGGTAATCCTGTTTGGAGAAATAGAACAGTCCAAGGCTATAAGTCAGTGATAACTAAACACTTTCTTTCTTACATGGGGAATCCCTATTTATTTTAAGTTATTTTATCTATTGATAATATATGTTTTAAATGTAACTATTTGATAGATTTGTAAGTAAGGTAAATCATGCTTAGCAAGAAAATCACAGAGCAATGGAAACACTCTCAAAATGTTCTCTCCATAGCATAAGTTTCCTTCAAAAAGAAATTATTTCTATTTCTTCATGCATTAAAAATCATATAGCTAAAATGATGTTTATCATAGAAATAGGGAATGAAAATCTGTCTTTAAAGTAGTCCTCCCTGGTTAGAATTTCAAAATTTTTATAGTTCATTGGCATTTTTTTCTCATTGCCAAGATTTTTAGTTTTAAATTTTTCATCTTCAGTTCACTTTAAATTTTTTTAATAAGAATTTTATTAAATTTACAGATAATGTGTAGAGGTAGTACAGACTGTTCCTTTATACCCTCACCAGATTTCTCCTAATGTTAACTACTTACATAACAGTTTGTCGAAACTAAGAAATTGACATCCATACAACACTACTAACTAAACTACAGATTTTATTTGGATGTCACATGTTTCCACTAATGCCCTTTTTCTGTTCCAGAATCCAATTCAGAATACTACATTGCAGATAGACCATTTTTGGGTTCACCTAATTCATCACAGATCTGCCCTGTTTTTATGTGTATTTGAAATGTGGCTGCAAACGGCTCATACTCAGAGTAGCAATTTCTTCTCTTGTCTTGTGGTTCTCTTTTGCTTGTCTTATTAGTGTTATTTTCAATCCACATTCTCTTTTCAGCCATTTTGCAAAATCCACGTCTTTTAAAATTAGCTAATTGAATCAAACCCACCTTAAGGAAGCCATAAATCCACTTAACTGAGCAGCTCCAAATGACAGGACTTCACAACACAAGCAGTAGAGTAATTGCCAAACTTGTGAAGTGAGAGAACGCTCACCTTTTCCCAGGACCCATCAAAGATTGTTTAAGATCTAGGACCCTCTGAAAGATAGTTAGACTAATGGTACCAGCTTCCATTAATGACTAAATCTCAGGAAAAAAATTATAAAAATTTTTAGATAAATGGATGTAAATTCCATTTATACACATGAATGTAAATATAGGTTCTAGTATTTCCTTCCTATACCCCCATAGATGTGACTGTGTACCTACTGAAGGGACCTTGACCCCCCTAGGAGACTTCCCTACTTCTGCGAGGTTTTCCCAGTGCTGGGAGGTAGTAACAGTGCACACCGGGGCTGGCCAATGTGCCCCATTCCACGGCCTGCCTTTTTAGTCCTCACCACTCAGGAATGTGTCCTTATTAAACCAGGCTCAGAAGCTCAACGTGTCTGCTCTGAGTCACTGAAAATGCTCCTGAAATATGTCATCTGCAGTGTTAGGGAGAGCAGGACTTTGTTGTGTGGGATTTCAACTTTCAGCAGGATCACAGAACGTCTGTTATTTCAAGTTGGACTTGATTATTTTTTTTTTAACCGCCAGACTTTCAGACCATACAATACCAGCTTTCTTCAAATGTAACTCGTCAGTTCCTTTTATGGTAAAGTTTAATACTGTGAACATATGGAGGGTTTGAACGTCTGCCAAATGTTTTAAAAGACAAGGTTATAAATACCCCAGCAGAGAGCTTTGTTCCTTAATGTATGGCTCTGTTACTCTGAGTCAACGTGGAAGATAAATCCGAACATAGAGCTGGCTTGGGCATTCACTTGATATTTCTGGCAAGAATTCATACAGTATCTCATTTGAGAGAGAGAAAGAGAAGTGGTTGTTCTGAGGTAACATTAAGAGTGGAAAAAATTAGATTTTATAAGAAGTAAAAAAGCAGAATCATAGCTTAACTGAAACATCTCAAATGTAAATACTCAGTCCAATTTTTTTACCCACAAATTGAAGCTTGAAGAGTCATAATAATGTCTATGGGGTTAGTGATTACACTCTCTGGCTCCTTTCGTCTAGATTTGGAGTAGATACCTCTTAATTTAATGGGTAGTGTATCTCCCTATCCCACTGCCAGCTCAGCTCTTTGCTATTTCCTGGTGCCCTATTGTTAAATTTTCCTCTGCCCAAATGTGGGTCTGTCCCTGCCTGGCTCAGTTCAGGGCCCTCCCCAGTCATCTCTCTAAATAGGGATTTGCTGACCTGCCCTCTTCACCCCAGCATCTGACACAGCTGGTGCCGTTTGTCGCTGGGCTGACAGCTGAAAGAGGACTTTACCCACTTCCGCGACTTGAGATGCACCGTGCCCAACACTTCTTTGAGATGAGGCCTCCTGGGTGAATACAAAGCAGCGTGGTATAAGGAAGGCCCCTTGCATGAACTTTCCAGGTCACTAGGATAATGTTCAATAATTCATGTCCTTATTATAGTAAGTGCACTTAGTATCCTGAATGGTTTAATGTAGCTTCTAATGAGCCCATGCACTGCCTGGACTTAGCTCATCGATGTAGCAGGATATGATTAAGGACAGAGAGCTAAAAGGAGAATCCAGAGAACTTCATGAGGATTATTTTTTCCATTTCCTGGATGAGGATTTTTTTTTTCCTTTTTAGCAAGCCATATAGGCCTGAACTTGTGTATATCTAAAATGGCAGTACTAACAAATCCGATTTGCATAGAACATTGATACGGGACCCATGTGACAGAATGCATAAGAAAGCTCACAAGGCCTTGAAAAGTACCCTATTTGTACTAATGAGCTTAGTTTTGCTGGTATAATGAAGTACCCTCAAGTCTCAATGGCTCACAACCACAGTACTGTCTCTCACTCATGCTACATGTTGTCCATTAGTTGCTTGCCACTCTGCACCAAGTCCTCTTCTTCATTCCAGGATTGGAACCTTCTATCTGGGATACAGTTTTCTGGTAGCAAAAAGAAAAAGCAACAGTTAAACCTCATGATGGTTCTTGGACCTTCTACCCAAATGTGGTGTATGTCGCTTGGGCTCAGATTTTATTAGTCAAAGCAAGTCGCAGTACCAAACCTGTCCTCCCTTAGGTGCATATTATACTCACTGCACAGGAAGGGTCCTAGGAAAGGGTCCTATAAAGATAGAGCTGGTAGAGGGGACTAGTGAATACCTTCAACAAGCAATATAAACAGGGTGGGATTAGACCCAGTCAAGTCCCTTGGAGATATTCCCTGGTTACTAGATATTTTATTTAAAACAATAACAAGGGAAAAAAAACTAAAAATTTTTTTTAAAAAATTTCAAAAGGAACTTCTCAAAGTCTTCCCTTCCCTGTCTTTTCTGTAGCCCTTGAACAGTTACCATAAGGTAGTCTAGAAAGAAGGGATGCATCTGTAATAAAATGGAGAGGAGGGATTACAAGAAGAATTTTATGGAGAAAATTAGAGAAAAAAAGACAATGAGGAGTGAAAAGGAGAAAAAGGACAAGAATAAAAGCATCATACCTGAGAATTCTGTCACCAGGATGAGTGAAGGAGATACTGTATTTCAGAGCACAAGTGTGAGGGAGTGCATTCTTTGTGAAAACCAGGATTGACATGCTTGAGCTGCCAATGACTGTGCTATCTTGGATTAGACTCTTGGTCTCACTGAGCCTTAGTTATTTGGTTATAAAATGAGAATTCAAGCAAGTGTGTCTCATCAGTTTCAATGAGATAGCAGATATGAAAGTGTAAATCATGGAATGATGAGACAGAAACACATATTAAAGCAACATTCTTTTGAGAGGTTGATTATTTGGTTTTTCTCGCTCTAACAAATAATCATGGTAGAAAGAGTCAAGAACGATCAAATCAGTCTATTCCTCCATCCCTTTGGCCATCAACCACCAAGCTAATCTACCCTATGTTCCCCTACATCAAGGACTTCAAACAAATTTAGGGTTTGATGAAGATAACGGAAGTATTTGCTAAAGATGACTGACCTACGGCTATAGCCACATTCATAATTATACACATTTAATTGTGAACAATGTTCAGTACATATACTATAGTCCTCAACACATCCATGTGCTGAGTTGCTGAGGGAAGGAAAACTCATAGAAAATTGGTTGCCCAAAGCTCTGGGCCCCCACTTCCTAGAACACACTCCCCTCTCAGCGAGCTTGAGGACTCCCTCAGGACTGATTTCTGCTTTTCTGCCTAGAAAACTTCCCTGTGGGTCAGCACAAGTGACTTTCTCACGTCCTTGAGGTCTCTACTCAGATGTCACCTTAAAAGATGCATTTCTTTACAATCTTACAGAAAATAACAATTCTGACACATAAGAATATATATATGAGATTATATATATAATGTGCATGTGTATAGACATATACATACATATATATATATATATATAGTTTCCCTCAATAAATATAAACTCCATTAAGATAGAGACTTTTTTTTGTTCGCTGATCTAATTCTTTATGGCTAGAATAGCATCAGCTCAAAGTAAGCACATACAAACATGCTTTGAATGAAGCCAACTGTGATTTATTTCAGGCTTGTATTGCTCAGCTTTTGCTTAAACAATTCCATGTAACAAATAATGCCCCCAAAATACCAGTGACTTACCATGACAAACATTTATTAATAAATCTAGGTAGGCGGTGCTTAGGTGCCAATTCACTCTGTGAATCTCTGATTTCAACAGCCAGGCTGCAGTAATAGATCTGTTTAGTGTATGCTCTTCCCATGGGAGAAAGAGTAGAAATGCAAGGAGAAAGTCAAATCACACACACACGCTTTTAAAACCTTGTCTCGGATGTGCCATATGCCATGTTCAATCACATTCCATAGCCAGGTGTGGTGCTGAGTGACTGCAGTTCTAGCTACTCAGGAGGCTGAGGAGGGAGGATTGCCAGAGCCTAGGAGCTGGAAGCTACAGTGAGCTATGATCACACCACTTGCACTTCAGCCTGGGCAACACAGTGAGACTCCATCTCTAAAAAAATCCTCCAAAACCAACAACTACAAAAACTACAGTCACATTTCATTGGCCAATGCAGATCACATGTCCAAGTTCAACTTTAATAAGTATCCAGGTTAAACAAACCTACAACCTGCCAAAAGGCTCCGCACCACCTAGGAACTCCTTTGGCACCTACTTCCCGGCAGTGGACTCTTTTCTAAGTCTAGGTTTCATCTGCCTATCCCCAGAGTTTCCTAATCTGCAAAAGTTTCAGGATTTATTCTCTCAGGGTGTTTTGTAAAGCCAAATCCTCTTGACTGGGGAGATACTGCTGGAAGTCAGAGCGGAGCCCAGCCTTTGGGGTGTGCTTACCCAAACGAGTCCATATTCTGACAATTTCTCTCTTAAGAGATGAATGTCTCTGACTGAGCAAGTCATTTCACCATCTGTCTTCATCTCTCACATGATAACAACAATAATAGCATTAATACATGAGGTAATGAAATCATTAAACAAATTAAGCTAAGTTTCCCAGTACTGGGCACTTCATTTGGCATTATCTTCTACTAATCATAAGGTTAAATACTAACACTTTTTTTCAATTTAAAGTCATTGAGACTATATTCATTAAGATGCTTGGCTATAAGCAATGAAAACTCAAATCAAGCCTACGCAAGAAAGGTGGCTTATTGGCTCCTATAATTAGGAAGGTTGTAGGTGTATATGAATTTAGAGTCAGGGGATGAAAAGATGCCATTGTTCTCATTCTTATCCTCATCCTCATCATCCTCTTATTCTTCTTTCTCTCTCTCTCTACCCCTCTCCTCTCCCAACTCCCTTCCTCCCTTACATTGTTCTGTGTTATCTCTACTTCTTTTTACCCATAAGCCTGATACTTTCCTGCTTCAGTATAGTCTCTTCCTACTGCTGGAAATATGATAGTTGCCAGCAAGAAACCCCTGTCCTCAAATGTATGATTCAGAAGGGAAAGAACCCTTTGTATCCCCATATAGGTTTCTCATTTCATGGAAGAATCTGCTTGAGTCAGAAGCTCACCATGTGTACCCATTTCTGAGGACAGGCAAATGATGCAAGACAATGCGCATGCAAGAGGAGCATGAAGGATAGTCCTTGGAGAACCAAACAGGGTGGGCAGATTCAGGTGTCAGTGGAACAAGACAAACACAACCAACAGATAGCACCTGAAAGTGCCTATGTACATAGAGATCATTACTACACCATATTTTCTGTGACCAGTAAGAATTTCTACCCATGACAATCATCAGTGACTTTGGAGCAGTAACTATTCACCTCTCCTGTATAACCAATTGATATGAGCCTCAACTTCAAGTCCCTGGATGTCTCAAGTTTTGAGGAACCTTAGATTACATTCTATCCCCATAAAGTTAGGAGGAACCCAATATACATGACATATTGCTATTTGATTGTCAGCATTGACCTCTACAGAACATTAGTTCTTAAGACTAATAGAATATTACTTTGGTCACTTCATTTCCCTGTGCTTTGGCCACCATGGGAATTGCACAAACTAACAATTATAATTTTTGTATATAATAAAATATTAAATGCAAAGTAAGTTGGGTTATAGTGCAAGTGTTATGGTGAGAAAGTTATTTTTAAAATGCCTCAGTGACTCCCACATAGTGGGACTTTAATAAATATTTAATAATGATTATATTAGTTTACTTTCTATAATTGTTTCTGCCATTAAAATATGCTTCCACCTTCTGGAGGAAAACGACAAGTGATGCCTTCTTGTGAGCTTGTAAAGGAGGTTTAAAATATTGGAACAATAAGCCATTAGGATGAATGCAAAGGATATTTTTTTAGCCAGAACAAAATAGCTCAGAAATTTTTACTTCTAAATTCCCGGTTTAATCACATATACATTGTATATATAAGGACCCCAGGATTCAGCCAGTGGCATCCGCTGCCATTTTAATCCCATTGCTCCTGGTGTTGTAGTTTTTGAATAGTCAGTGAACAAATCAACTCACCAAGCATTTTCACAGTGCCCCAGTGAACAAATAAAGGCGTCAGATAATGTAGGTTCTGCCAAGATGAAATGGTGAGAGCTCCTGGTTTGTGGAGGAGAGATTTTTGCAAAGTTAAATATAAAGCAGATTATTGCTGGATTGAATGGTAATTCTAATTTTAGCTCTTTGATTTTGTCTGTAAGCTGTTTTGATTTTTCTGTGCACAAAATAATATTACCTGATTATAACAATCATTTTTTCTTTCTTCCTTATCTCCCAATTCTTTTTCTTGCTTACAGTGCTTGCTAGGACCTATTCTACAATATTAAGTAGAAGTATCAATAAAAAATATTCTTGCCTCCTTTCAAATCTCATGGGAGAGCATTTAATATTTTATTATTGAGTATATTTACTGTAATATTTTAGTAGATATTGTTTAATAAATTAAGGAACCCTATTATATCTCATTTTTTCATGAATGGGTATTGAAGGTATTGAATGATATTAAAATCTTTTCCTGCATCCTTTGAGATGAAGGTATAGCTTTTCTCCTTTAGTCTGTTAATTTGGTAAATTATACTAATTGATATTCAAATTTTAAATTAAACATGTATTTCTAAAATAACACCCCTCAGTTATTTATTATCCTTTGTGTATTTTACAGAAATTGGTTTTATTTGTTTAGGGCTTGGTTTTGTTAAAATGTTCTGCATGCATATTAATCAGAAAGATTGGCCTATAAATAGCTATTCCCATAATAAACCTTTCTAGTTCCCACATTTTCTTAAAGATTGAATATTACAAATACATTAAAATTATCACTGGCATGGCTACCATACATTCATTTATTCATTCATTCCTTCATTCTAAAACTTTGTGGAGAATCCATTCTGTGTCAGGCACTAAGAAACTCACATTTAATAATACATTTACAGCTCACATGTCATAAGGTATTATTAGGTTTTTTAAAAAAAACAGCAACAAATAAAGTAAAACTATTCCAAGACTGCACAACTCATAGTTGATAGAGCCAGCATTTGAAAGAACACTTTAATTAGGTTAATGCCCAGGACACAGTAGATATAAAATAATGTAGATATACCTGGCAGGGAAGGAGAGAGGGCAAAAGAAAGAAAGAAGAAGAGATAGAAATAAATGATTAAGAATAGGTTATTTTCCAAGTAAAAGAGGCAAAATGCTCACAAATTGTAAACAAAATTTTACAAGTGACCTAAAATCTATGCACATAAAAAATGACTAAATTTACCATCATTGCTGCTTTTGTTGATCTGTCATTTATAGTCCTATAAAATTCATCATTTATTAGCTGGTACTTACATTAATACCTTGATATTCCACACTTAAAGTGAAAAAGTTGCCTGTTGAGAAGAAATATTATGGTGTAGAAAGAATTCAGCAAATTCATCTTTCAGATACCTCCTGGGTACTTCCAATTTTCTATCTCTATTGTTTTCAAATGCTTGCCTCATTTCACTAAATAGAAAGCATTTTTAGTTTACGAATGAGGAGTTTGCCTTATTTAATACTATTCAGTATTTGCCTCACTTAAAGTAGTTCCTCTTAAAACATACCACCCAAAAAGTGAGATGCAGTGAATTCTCATTAAATAGAGGTTATTGTACTGAGCAGTTAGTATTTTCCAAAATTAAATGTATGAAAATAATTTTTGGTAATTGTCAGAACCACAAGATTCTAGAATTAATTTTTTTGAAGATAGGTAATTGTGTGAAAGTTTCTGTCAAGATGGCGTTGAAAGACAAAATTTCAACAAATTTAAATAATCTAACTGGCTTTTATTTGTTATTCATAAATTGGGTAGCATCTCATCTAAAAATAGAGAAGTACTACTCTGGTCATGGAAGAATAGTCGGCTTTTAAAAGAAAGCTTGAGGAGGAACAAGGAAACGGCAAAAAGCAGATTGATTAGCATCAAGTAATGTAACTTCAGGACAGTGACTACTCTTATCAGTATCAATATAGGAGTTGAGTGAAGATTCTAAATTAATATTGTTTAGCTTCTCATTTTGCTTTTCATAGAATCTGGCAAATTGTCTTAACCTCTGTATATCTCAGTTCTTTTGTTCATAAAATGATGACAGTAGTTACTATTAATAGCTATAAATATCTATTCATGATCTTCTATGAACCAGCAGTTGGCATGTGGCAATCAATGGAAGAGATATGGTATAATAAACTGTATGCCGGTTACTACAATGTCTTTCCAGCACTGTGGAAATGAGGCATGGCCATCTGACCTTCTTTGCCGAATGAAATATGAGCAGAAGTAAAATATGTTATTTCTTAGGAGAAGCTTTAAGCCCAACTGAGAAATTCATCGCATTTGTTTTATCCAGTGTCTGTAATTATGGAAGCATGTTTTGAGATGAAATCTCTGTATTTATGGATTCCTGCATAACATGGTGTATAGAATCTCCTACAGATTCATGCTGTAAATATTACATAAGTAAAAAATAAACTTAATGATTTTCAGTCATTGAGATTTGGGGTTTTTGTTACTTCAGCATAAGCTAACTTATTTCATTACAACGTAGATGTCTATTCTTAAAGAGTATTCACTCTAATGAAAGAGACAATGGGGAAATAAAACATAGTTTGTAAATAAAGCATCTAATGGAATAGAGGGTAATAAAAAATAGAGGAATAAATAAAGTAGAACAGGTAAGGAGTATTAATACTAAAAGAGAAAAGAAATCAAGAAGGAAGCAGGTTGTAGAATTAGAAGGGCCAACTAATTAATGAACTTTGAGCACTTAGAGTAATGTCAGATATACAGTAAGCACTCAATACATGTTATATATGTTATATAGATTTAATACATTTGTTGACAATATAGTACTGTTGTTTAGCCTTTTCACCCTATTACTTCTCTTAAATCTAAAGCAAAACTTCTATGCTATTTTAGAATTTAGGATGAATAGCATTACAGTCCCAGGGTTATGAAACTTCCTTATCTAGCTTCAGGGTATACAAATCTTGTTAATATTAGGTCTTAAGACACCAGTGATACCATACCTGTGCTATGGGATGAATTATTTTTAATACCACTGAGAAAACCCAGGTGCAGCCTGCTTGTTAATTCACACTGCCTATTTATCTGCTTGGCAGGTACAGCCTGTGAGGAAACTTGGCATGTTAATGTTGCTTAATGCACCTTTGCTCACCCAACTATGAGTGGGAATACTGCATGCAAAGGCAGAAACAGTGAAAGACAAAGGACATTGCCTAAGTTAGGTTTGCTTTTCTTTGTTTTATCTAAGCTTAAATTGGAAGGGTTTTGTAATAAATATGTAATCACCTTCAAAGCAGTATTTTAAAGGGAAAATATATTTTGGTGAATTTATTAAAGAAATCATTTCTATTAAGAAAATGATAGTGGTAATAAATCACTTTTAGATATATAAAATAAAATTATTTAATTTAAAAAACTTCAAACTAGAGCTCTCTTTTCCCCAATTTTACCAATGCTTAGCCCAATCATCTTGGAGAAGTTATTAAACTATTCTTCTCAACATCAAAATGTAAGACAATTTGTTTTCTGTTTTCCATAGATGTTGTCCTAATTTACATTCCTACCAACAGTGTATAATCATTCCCTTTTCACCACATCCACACCAACATCTATTTTTTTGTGACTTTTTAATAACGGCCATTCTGACAGGCCTGAAACACAAAATACCTCCAAAGGTAAAGTGAAAACTTTTAACTTGTATTTCTATAGATTTTCAATACTGGTTTTATTTACTGATAGGTTATAGCTGTGAAAGGAATAATAGGGTACAAATGTATGTTTATTCACTACAAATAAAGAGGCTCCCCATAATTAATGCATAACCTATAAAATCAATATTCATACTCTTCCTATGTGAAAATATGTCATCTTTGACCAGTACTCTTCCTCTTTGTTTGATAAAAATACTAACATGGCTCATGTTTTGATTTTCTGAAGACAAAATATAACAGCACCAGGAAAAACTAAATAAACATGATCATTTCAATTTTCCTGAGTTCCCAGCAATCTCTTTTTGCTTAAATTTAACAAATCAAATAAATGAGTAAATTAATCAAATAGCAGGTCATGTCAACTAATTAATAAATTTAACTCTTATATGAAGCCATATATTTAGGATTTTTCTAAGTAAATTTTTGTTTTATATAACTCCCTTTCATTCTAGAATATTTCCTTGACTATCTACAATAAACTTAAAGAGGAAGTTGAATGGGTGGTTTACATCATTCCTTCATTTATTCTAACTCTTTATTGAACCTTGAAAATTTACTAGTCATTATTATAAGAGCTAATAAACCGAATAAGATTTCTGCTTTTTATTTCAGCATATTATGGGGGTACAAATGTTTAGGTTGCATATATTGCCCTTGCCCCACCCGAGTCAGAGCTTCAAGCATATCCATCCCCCAGACAGTGCACACAGCACTCAGTAGGTATGTATATACTCAACCCCTCCTCCCCTCTCTCATCTGCTCGACACCTGATGAATGTTGTTTACTATATCTGCACTTAAGTATTGATCAGTTAATACCAATTTGATGGTGAGTACATGTGGTGCTTGTTTTTCTATTCTTGTGATACTTCACCTAGAATGGGTTCCAGCTCTATCCAGGATAATACAAAAGGTGCTATATCACCATTGTTTTTTGAGGCTGAGTAGAACTCTATGGTATAAACAACCCAAGTGTCCATCACTATATGAGTGGATTAAGATTTATATCATCAATATACGAGTGGATTTCTGCTCTTATGGAGCTTTCATCCTAGAGAGGAAGAAACAAAAATAAACAAGTGACCAAATAAATGGTCCAAATTATTTCAGATAGAAATGTGCACAATGAATAAAACATAATAGGATGATGTTATAGAGAGTAATTATTGATTGGAGAAGACGAGGAGAAAGTCAGGAAAAGCCTTCTCATAAAAAAAATGTGATGGGAAGTAGTCTGATCTGAAATCTAAGTCAAAAAAAATCAATAGGTCCCTACAAAGATCTGTGGACATAGCATTCCTAGTAAAAGGAATAACTAATCCCAAGACCCTGGGTAGAATAAACTTTGTTCAATTGAGAAACAGAAAGGCCATCAGATTGACAGTGTAGAACAGTAATCTGAGATAAAAGTCAGAGAAAAAGAAAGACCAGATTATGTAGCCTTGGCAGCTATGGTAAAATGTGAAAAGAAGCCAGTGCAGATTTTTATTAATTTAATTCTTTTGTTTTGCTTTGTTTTTAATACAGGGAGTGACATAATATCATGTGCATGTATCAAATTATTCTGATTATTACTGAAAATGTGTTAATAGACAAAACAAAAATAGAATCAAGACCAGTTTGGAAATTACCAAGAGTAAGATGGAGGTTGTTGAATTAAAGCCAAATGCATGGAGGCTGGAAGACATGGATAGATTCAGGATATGCTCAGACACAAAACCATGGGACTTGAAGGACTGGAGGTTGATTTCATAAGAAAAAGGAAGATATCAAGTATGCAACTGTAGGCTGGGAGCTTAACAACTAAATGGAAGTTGATCCCATTGCTAAAAAAGAAAAAAAATAATAGCTAACATGTATTAAGTACCTACTGTGAATCAAGCACTCTTCTAAATCACTTTGAATATTTGGCTCTTTAAAAACCATCATTAAGTCACTTTAAAGATATAACTCATTTACTCTTAACTTTCTGAATTGAGTACTATTTGATTCCCATTTATGAATTAGGAAATTGAAACAGAATACTTGGTGCAAGTACTCGATACAAGTATCTTCTATCAAGCCATACAGCTAGTAAGTGGTAGAACGTAAGGAGTATTACAATATAATTTATGATCTTAACCTATGTGAGGATACACACACATCTACCAAAGACATATACTAGACTAATTGGAGCAGCAATATTAGTAATAAATAGAAACTAGAAACTATCCAAGTATTTACTAGAGAAATATGGATACATTGTGCTATTTTCACACAATGGAACACTATACAGCAATAATAATGAAGGTCTCTTATAACAGCATTGACTAAAAGAATCCACTCCAAGAGAATACAGTCACATACCACACAATGATGTTTTGGTCAACGAAGGACCACTTAGTGGCCCTGTAAGATTATAACATCATATTTTTACTGTATCTTTTCTATGTCTAGATACACAAATACCTATTATTGTATTATAATTTGTCTACAATATTCACTACAGTAACATGCTGTACAAATTTGTAGCCAGCCAGTGCTGGGGAACTTGCTGCCTTATGGCTACACATGGCCTTCTAGTTCCTTAGGTGCAGCCTTTTGACTGAATCCAACCTTTACAGAACAAATCCTTTTATCAAAAGGGGTATAGCAGAGAAATATGAAGAGTTTCTTGCCTCCTTTGGTGCTTTAAAAAGAATAATCTCGAAATCAAAAGACCTAGGTTTGTGTAAGTACACTGCATATGTTTACACAGGATGAAATCACCTAATGACATTTCTGAGAACGGATCCCTGGTGTTAAATGATGCATGATTGTATATTGTGCTGTTCCACTATATGAAGTAGAGAAACATACAAAATCTTTGAGATAGTGTGGTGACTGAAAAAGGGATAAGGGAACGGCTTCTGTGTTGTTGGTGATATTTTATTTCTTGCTCTAGGTGCTGGTTACAAAAATTCACTCAGTCTGAGCACTCTTAAAGCTGTGCACTCAGTACACTATAATTATAAGAAATGTACATAAGATAAAAAGTTGAAATAAGATAAAAAAATAAATTCAGTTCCAAAAAATATTTATAATAAAAAGAGGCCCAGGAGCAAGCCCTGGCACTACACAAGCCAGAGATGTACTATAGAAAGAAAATCCACAAAACAGACTGAGAAGGTGCAACTACAGCCCATAATATTTGAGGAATGCTAAAAGGCTTTTGGGTTGGGTTATCAAATGTGGCAATTGCTGCTGATAGATCAAGAAATAGAAGGACAGAAAAGTAATCATATCATAGCATTTAATTTCCAAGCTTCTTTCCTTTTCTAAATTTAATGTATCAGATCAATACGTCCTTTAATCTTATGTACTTTTACCTCTGTATCACTCTATCAAAATTTATTTGGGATCTTGGTAGCAGAATAGAAAATAAATCTTAATTTTATGTTTGAAATTAATTTTTTAATCTCAATATTTGAACTAAAAAGTCAACATGGTCTTTCTTGTGTTTCCAATGAAGACTGCCACAAAATCAAAAGGATGTTAAATGACATGATGAAATATAAGCATGATTTATTGTTAATAATTTCTCCGATAAAATAGATAATTTCAACATTTGAGTATGAGAACTTGAAGTACAGAATCAAGTTACATAGGGCCCTAATTCCTGACCCAAACAACTTGTGAGATAAAATATGTGTTCTTTTAAGCTGCCAAAGTTTGGGTATAATTTGTTATGGTAATAGGTAACTAACACATGAGAAGTAATTTTTAAAACATAAAAAATATGAATATAAGGAAGATTTATATCAGAGAAAAACATTTTCTTTTTTAAACCAGAAGTCATTTCTATTGGCAGGAATTAAGTTAAGAAAGGACCTTTTATGATGCCTGAAATGCACATAGCATTTTGGCATTCTTTCGGCAGTATAGTCCTCCCTCCATATATATGACGGATTAATTCCAGGCCCCCTGCTTGTACCAAACTCCATGCATACTCATGTCCCAAAACTGGCCATGCAGAAGCTGCCTGTACAAAAAGTCAGCTCTCTGTATGAGGATTTTGCATCCCTCACATACCGTATTTTCAATCCAAGTTTAGTTGAAAAAAATTCACATGTAAGTAGACAGGTGCGATTCAAACCCGTGTTGTCCAAGGGTCACTGGTGTATCTTTGCACAATTGTGTAACTTACTATTAAACCTATAAACAGATAACATCCATCAACAAAGTATTCCTACATATTATTTTTAATTTGGTAAAACAAAATTATAGCTATTTGTAAATGTCCTCTTTTTTGGTGGCAATAGTGTATGTTTACCAAAGCAATGTCATCTGTCTATATGTATGGAACTCAAAAAAGATTGCCTGTGTGTTAAAGATGTGAATTTTTGGAAGGGATAGGGAAGGTGATGATATGTAGCATAAACACTGAGAGGGTACAAATCACTACACACACAATTATTTTGTCTGAAGTCATGTTTCCTCAGTCGAATATCCCAAATTTAGATGACTTTGTCATAGATCTGAAAATGGATTTTTATATTTAACTGACCTAGTAGGTAAAGTGAATTTACTTGGATTAATAGGATTAAAAGGGAGCGTTTTATCCTTTGTAGCATGGCATATCCTGATCTTCTAAAGGCAAGTGCTTTAGCCCTTTAGCACCAAATTCAATTTCCTATCTTGAAAAGGAAAGACCACTTCAGAAGGCACAAATCCACTCCTACCTTGAAATTTAGACACTTTGCAGATTTTAAAATCCCTAGAACAAAAGTGTCATATGTCTGATAGAATCTCTACATTCTTACAAAGTGACATTTAGGAAAGTCAGTCACTCAAATGGTGTTTCAATTTTTACTTTATTCTGCATATTTATGTGTATTAACTGCATATAAATGTTTTAACATAATATTATCTGCAATATGCATACATTTTTAAATTCTTCAAGTACTTCAAATTTAAAATATCAGTGCGTGAGTTCAAATTAAATTGTTTTTAACTTCTTATAAACAAATGAATTGCAGATGAAAAATCTTTTTCAATATAGCCCAGACATTTCTCTTCTTCCTTTTTTAAGCTAAAGAAAACAAATACACTTACTGATTGAAATTTTAGTGGACAAAGCATCACTTATGTGATAAATAGAAGATATGAGCCAATCAGATATCAATATTAGAGGGGCCATCTCCTGTCAGTTCCCTCTTTCTACATATAGGTAGACCCTATTTTGTTAATAAAAGCAGGTTACTGGTTGTAATAGATTTTTAATAGCTAGGCTCACCCTTCCTAGAAAAGGTTTATTCTACAGATTCAGATAGGATTCTTGATTCCGAAAACATGGAATTTTACTCTGGATCTCAGGCCAAAAAAAAAGAAAAATGAAATTAAATGAAAAGAAAAATAAAGAAATTTACTGGATGAATTTTAAGGGTTCTGCGTATTGCCTGGAACTTGTAGGGCCAAGTTTAGAGACTAGAGAGATATGGAGACAATTCTGCATGGTGATGGAGTGGGAAATGAGATCACTGTCATTCTTAGAAACTGTTTGTTCAGAACATTGCTGCAGGTCACTTTCCATGGTCACAAGTACAACAAGTGAATTCTGATCATACCCTGACATTCATTTGGCCTGCTCTACATGGCAAATCCCCAAGGTAGAGCACCTGATTAGCAGAACTTAAATGACATGCCAACATCCCACCTGCCAAGGGGCCAGAGAGTGCAGTGTCTGACTCTTCTGCTTTGAAATTGGAAAAAGCATACCAAGTCTACATATACTGGGGCGTTCCCTAGTATAGATAATAGGAAATCTTATGTGGGGCAAAGTAAAATCAACACATTAAAGAAAAAAAAAACTAGCACATGCTCTCTCATCCCTTTTAATGATAATGCAGCATTATGAAGGGCTGCTCTAATATCTGTTTCTGTTGTTAGAAAAGTTTTGCTGCAGGATTGATATGTGGCAGTTGGTCTCATAAAGTATCTAATAGTGTTTCCCATGCCAAATGTAATTAAATGCTGCATAGACCCTGCTCTTGAGTGGAGAACTATGATTAAATTCTCAGTGTTAGGTGATCTCAGGAATAACATTGCCTAAACTTCTCTATGTTCCTGTTAATTGCTAAATACCTATCCATTTTGCTAATAATAGATTCTTTCTCTCTCTCTCTTCTACTTTTTATTCATGTATACCGCTCTTTACATATTCTTTTTTGGGCTCCCATTTGTCCCTGTGTTCATATCCCTTCAGTTCTTTACCCTTCCAATATGCTGAAGGTAAAATTTTACATTGTTCAAGCATAATAGCATTTCTGCTCTTTGCTGTGCACAGCATGATTTTGATCTATACTCATAAAAAGAACATAGAGTAAGACAGAAACTGGAAAATGTCTCAAAAGATGGAGAGAGGATTCTTAGTGGAAATAGGGAAGAGTATGGGAGAGGGAAAATATAAAGAAAAAAGCCCTGTCGCAGCTTCTCTCTTACTATTTCCATACTGAGTTTATTATGTGTTAGTTCCACCTCAGCACAGCTATATTCACAGGAAACTACAGTCTGCCCTAAGACTTGTCAGAGTAATACCAGTCATTCATTGATCACTGGAAAGCAAATATTTAATTTCAGAAAAAAATAATCAAAACTAAATTAAAGTCTAACCAACTTTATTCAGAGCCTCCACTTGAAAAGCTGTAGCAGCCTATAAATTGAAGATAGGATTCATGGAGCACATTCAAATAAAGAGACCTTTTCTTCAGAAGCAATATTCTTTGAAAAGTCTGATAAAATTTCCAGCAAAGCTGTGATCTTTTAGAGATGCCTGCTGGGAGATTTAGTTTTACTGAGAGGAGAAGAAATCTGCCAAATATGAGATAATGTTTAAAATAAAGATTTCAGTCTGGCCTTAGCGTTTAAGACTCAAAACTAAAACAATAAAAAGTGTCGATATTCACATTTTAACATCACTTCTAATTTCAAAAGAAGTAAATTATCCAACTTTGAGTTTAGCTACTACATAAAAAAAATTTAGTTTTCAGTAGTTGTGAAAGTTGATGTCTCATAATCTAGCAACTAGGGCATAATGTTGAAAACTCATCTTTTGAAAAGGAAAAATATAGGATTAAAGTGGGGCTGGGGAAGTCATTCTCTAAAAAAGACAAGGAAAGGTAAGAAGGGTAATATATGAAAGGGAAAACTACTTATATTCCATTATATGAAAAATCAGTTAAAATGGGCCTGAGATTGCATAATTCCATAAAGGTCAAAATATCTCTCCAGGTAAAATGTAGAAAACTATCAGAGTCTGTCATGTGTTTGGGGTGCAGAATCCAGGATCATCAAGAAAGATCTGTCTATAGAACTGGTTTGAATGTACCTCAAGTGAACTATCAATTGTTCTGAATGCATAGCCCTTGAAAAATAATCAGGACTTTAAAAAAAGATGTTTGTTTTCACATAAACACAGCAACAGACAGAACCCCAAAGGAGGCCAAAGAACATTTCTATAAAACACATCTATAAAAGGTTTTCATTTCAGCCTTTACAAGGATTCTGCATATATAACCTGGAGGGGATAGGACGTGCTTACTTCCAAGCAGGTGTCTCAGGAAAGATATTTGGATGACAGCAAAGCAAAATTTCCTAGTCAACTCTGGAGAGGCAATACCGGGCTGATAAAAAAGAAAATACATAACATAAAATGTGTGAATGAGAAGAAAAGAAATGGATGTTCCCATTCACTTGCTTTTCATACCAAGAACTAAAGAAAAACATTTTCCTTTACTCATAATCCAAAGACATTTATCTCAATGGTGCAGATACTTATCTGTTACATTTCAGGGTCCACCACATGAACTCTTGAGAATTTAAACAGCATTCATGAAATAGATTTAGCAGTCTTATGAGAGCACTGGAGTTCTGCATGTGTTATTCTATATACACATTAACTTCAAAAGTCATTTTTATAAGTAGTTTCCATCCTTCCTCTGCTCCCTCACAAACTAGGGAGTCATATACATGCACACTTCAAAGAGTCAAATCAAATCTAATTTCAGGAATATGTGACTCTGTACAATGCAATGATGCTTCCTTGGACACGCTGCTTTCTGCAAATATATCAGCTGTTTACCTTTGAATTTTAGGACTGCTTCTGTTGAAGCTGTAATCCTAAATGCAATATGATGAAATTATTAAATAGGAGGTGGGGCCTTTGGGAGGCAATTACGTTAAATGAGATCATGAGGGTGGAGCCCCCATCGTGGGATTAGTGCCATTGTAAGAAAAGACCAGACAGCTTGCCCTTTTTCTTTCCACCATATGAAGACACAGCAGGAAAGTGTTATCTGCCACTAGGAAGAGAGCACTCATCAAGAGCCGAATCTGCTAACACCTTGATTGTGGACTTCCCAGCCTCCAGAATTGTGAGAAATATATGCCCAGTGTTTGAGCCACCCAGCCTTTGGTATTTTGTTATAGCAGCCCAACCTGACTAAGACAGTAATTGATCTGTCTTCAAGTTCACTGACTCCTCTATCATCTCTAATTTGTTAATTAATGTAATTTTTGTCCAGTCATTATTTTTTTTACATTTGTTTTTCTTTATATATATATTTTTTGCTGAAACTATTGATCTTTCATTCATTTTAACATGTTCACAATTACTTCTTGAAGCATTTGTTTAATAGCTACTTAAAGTCTTTGTCAGATAATTCTAACACCTGTATCTTATAGGGACTGGCATCTGTTTATTGTCTTTTCCTATGTAAGTTGAAATTTTCTTAATTCCTTGTAAAGTGAGTAAACTTAGATTTTATCCTGGACATCTTGAGTGTCATGTTTTTAACCTCAATTTTATGTTTTGGAGGCCTTAAATAACTGTGTCATGAATTCTGTCCAGGTTTTATAATTGTGTTCAGTGAGAAAGACACGGTAGAGTATTTATTTTGTCTTACCCAGAATCAAAACCCTCCAGAGTATATTTTTTATATCTTAATTATCCTATATGCTTCCTCTTCAGTAACAATCACATTGAAATAACTGATTAAAGTAACAATTTTCAAGTTTGGGTTTCCTATTTTATTATAGGCTTCCAGAAATTTATGAGCACCCACAATCAATTCATTTACGACAATTCTATCCTACATCAATGTAAAATTACAGAATATAAAAGCAATATTACTTGGCACAAAATATGTATAGATTTATAATTATGTTACTGTTTCTCTTAGCACATAACATAGGGATTTTTTATTCATGGCTTAAATAAATGGTTGTGTGGTTTATCAGCAATATGACATGGCAAGTGTGGAATATGTCAGTACTAATAATGTGCTATGTAGACTACTATCCTGAAAATCAGAAAATGTATTAACTTTTACTCTTTCCTAGGTCATCCTCAATCAGTACTACAGGAAGTCCAACAAAAGTAAAAAGATTCTGTAAAATTACTCCCCACAAACTTCAAATTAAACAGCTAGAATCCTTGGGATATAGAACACATCTTGGTTTTATCCAAATGGCTTGTATTGAATCTTTTGCCACCGCAAGGATAATCTCAAATGAGTTCAACTGTTAAAGTGACCTACTCTTATCAAGCTGCCAGCTACTATCAGTATAGTTCTTTTCCTTTGAAAATAGCAAGATACAGTTTAAATTTAAACAATTGAAAGCCCTGCCCATAACTTCATAATACCACATGGTCAATATATTAAAAATGCTTCACAATCACAAATAATAAAAATCAACCCATGGCAGGTTTTTTGTTGGATTTTGTTTCGGTCCAACTCATTTACAATTGTAAAAATGAATTTTGACTGAATGTTTTGAGTACTGAAATATAATACAATTAAAAACTTGATTTGTAACTAGAGAACCCTCTAATCTTTTTTAATATACATGATCTTTTATACCATTTTTCCATTACATTTATTCATTGAGGAAAGATTTATTCTAAATCTCTAAATAATTTATAATAAAATAAGTTAGTTTGATGGAGCTTGTATTTCTGGAAACGGAAAGAATTTTAGAAATCATATAATCATACCATTCTCGTTTTAGAGGTGAGAATTCTCAGAATAAGAGACTCAGCCTGCATTATGCAAAAGTCAGGATCCCAGTTCCCTAAATCTGGTCCTGATATTCTTCCTATAACACAGAAATTATTTTGTGAGTCTCATGTCCCTTTAAGAAAAATACACATAAAAGCAAAATCTGCTGAAATTTTAACAGTTCATTAGACACTGATGGATGCCTTGAGAGTCTCCACATGAGGAAACCGTGCCTAGAGACAATTCACTTGCCATCTGAACAATGAAAAGGTAGGTCTATACCACACATCTTACGCAAAGGTAACTTCCAAGTGGATTAAAATTTTAAATTTGAAAATGAAACAATATTCTTGAATAAAACATGGCAGAATAATTCCATTTCCTTGCAATTAAGAACAGAATCTAACTGTAACTCAAAAATCCACAAATTCAAAAGTAAAGAGTAATGAATTTGACTATGGAAAAAATAATCAATGAAAGACAAATTTAAAATATACCCAACTCTACACATATTAAAGGGCTATGCTAGTGTGGTAGGCAGAATGGCACGCCAAAGAAGTACCTGCCCTAAACTCCAGAATCTGTAAATATTATATGTTATATAACATTTTGAGGGGACTTTTCAGATGTAATCAGTGTTGTTTTAAGCTACTAAGTTTGTGACAATTTGTTACAACAGTGAAAGAGAATGCATAAAACTAGTATTTAAGAGTGAAAATTTAGCCTACATATATAGCAGCAAATATATTAAATAACTTTTGCAAATTGTTATTTATTACACACCATTGTTACTGTTACCAGCAAAAGACTGGAAAACCTCTAAATTTTCATAAATAGGAATTTGTTGAATAAATTGCATTACATCCATTTTAAGGAATACTACTCAGCTATAAGTAAGAACAAGAAAGCTTTTCATACTGCTATAAAAAGATATCCGAGACACGCTATACTGTGAAATGAAAAATGTAAATACAGTACTAGAAGTATAAAAATGGAAAAAAAAGTTAAAAAGTATATTCATATTTACTTGTGAATGCATAAAATTCTTCGGAAGGATACAGAAGAAAGTAGCAACTACGGTGACCTATTTGTAGTGGAGAGAAAACTGGGTAGATGGACTTCCAGAGAGGAAGGTTATTTCTCTGTATACATAATATTTTTAACCATGCAAATGCATTTCCATTCTACTATATATTTAGATGATAGAATATGAAAATAACACATTAAAGTTCTCCTGTGCTACCCTGTGCTTTCTTTGTATATATAACTGCTTAATAGAATGATTCATCAATCAGGAGGAAACATTTCTTGTCTAAAGAAGAAGAGCAAAGGGATGAAAAAAAGAAAATTTTTTAATTTGTCATTAATACTTCACATTCTTTTATTGGGAAATAAAAATTTTGGTTTTCCCAGTTTCACTGGAGCTATAACACAAATTCACCTTGAAAAGGTAATAATATTTTCTGAATATCTCATATGAATAAATTTGACAAAGGTTCATGACACATTTTTACAGAGGAGGGGAAGACTAGAAAAGAAATTAGCATCAAATACTGAAAATATTTTGAGAAAAGACAAACCACTTTTCTTATAGCTGGTCCCTTCCTTGCCCCATGTTTAGCGTCTCAAGCTTTTCTCTGATCATCTCTCAGAAGGAAGCTTCTCTTTCTTCATCTCAAATAGTTTATTCAATAGTAGGAGTAAGGAGAGTCAAGGCAGATTTTGCCAAGACCAAGGAAGTGATAGAAATCCAGTCTTGCTAGTTCTTTCCTGGATGTTTAGAGGGTCCCTCCCTAAATGCAGGCTTAGCTAGCTGGTAACAGTAAAAGCAAAGACCTAGGAGAAGAAAGTAGTGTGTAGGTTTGGAGCTCTTTCAAATAAATAGGGAAGCATTTAGAATAAGATTGGACAGGTGATATCTATCAAAATTAGAAGGATTTTAAAGACTAACACTAACTAAGCCATCAGGCACGTTTGAAAGTTGTTAAGAAAAGAGTGACAGCATCAGAGATATGCTTCGGAGATTACTCTGGCAGAATGTACAATGAGAATGGGATGAGGAAGATGAGAGGCCAGAAAATGCGTAGGCAAGAGCACGAGAGAAAGCTCTTTTAGATTCAAATCTATTTTAGGCTTCTAAAAATTAGCGAGGCTGCTTGGCAGTTGCATTACCTACTGCTAAATCTGATTAAATCCCAAAAGCATTTTTTAAAGGAGAGATTAAAGGAACTGAAGTCAGAAGTTAGGACCAAGTGAAAGTATCTACAATTTTTCAAAAAAAATCATTTCCAAAAGGCCATCCAGTTAATTTAAGAAACACTCTGATGCATCCGTGGGTAAAACTCTGATATTTCTCATAAGAAGTGTCATTTCTAAAGTGTAATTGCATAACACATTGCTAAAACAGTAATGAAAGAATTTTAGAGCATCCATCAAAGGACATCCAATGTGAAATAAACGGTGTTAGCTTACAAGTTATGGATGGGACTGTCCTGCAGGACATTAGGCAGCACTGCCCTCTGCAGTTAAATGTGTGTTCTACTAACTGAGACCGGTAACATTTGTTATAAACCCATGCTTGAAATACTCAGATATTTTGTCATTTCATGTACTCTACCCAACAAAATTATAGCATTACCAAACTCTCCAGTCTGGATGCCTACAGAAATAATTACTTATAATTGAAGGTAGCATGAGAAGTAAAGACTGAGGAGGACAAATCTGGCTTCATTCACTGACTACAACAAAAACATTGTTCTTGGTGAGCAACATTGGCAATATTCCTGAATTCTTGACACTTCTATTGTATGGAAGGGTGGAATCAGGCAATAAAGAAGTCATTAATTAAATAAAATAGTTATAAGTTGTGATAAGTGTCATAAAATGAACCAAAAAAAAAAAAGAGGTTAACATTGGAACCACAGATAAAGCTCATCAAAGGAGGTGTCATGGCAATTGAAATCTGGAGGATAAGAAAGACCTAACTAAATATGTGAAGAATAGGAAAGAGTAGATAAATGGCATGTGCAAATGTCCTGGGACAGGGAAAGAGAAAAGCATGTTCTAAGAATAGAAGGAAGACAGTATTACCAGAGAATATAGAACAAATGAGACTAGGCTAACATAGGGCTGAGAAGCTAAGCAGAGACAGATAATATATATCCTACTTACCTTTAGAACCTGATAAAAAAATTGAATTTTATTGTAAATGCAATGAGACCCTTTTCAAAGCTTTTAAGTGGTCATGTTACAAGATTATTTTGGTTGCTCTATGGTGAACAGATTCCAAATGGACAAGAGAAGAAAACAGGTATCTATTAGAGTTTTCAGACAACTTGTCTGCCATTTAACAAACTTATTCCAGTTGAACTATTTTGGTTTATGGGGTTGGAGAACTGTTAGCAAAGATGGAGAGTATATTCATTTATAATAAATGAATCCACAGCCTTGAACATATAAACATTTGCCCTGAAATTATATCATTGGCCTCAGCAAATGAAGATAGTTTAATTATAATCTTAAAAATAGGATTAATATCATAAAATCATAGGTGAAATTTCAAACAAGAAGAGTTAACAATGAATTATCACCTTCTTTAAGATGGAAAGGCTGTGTGCTAATAATCTGTACTCTACAAATCTAACCTTAAATCTGAAATATTCCTAGATGGTAAATGGCTCGTCTATTATCTTTGTATAGTCAGGAAGTTGTTTTAACATGAACTATAAATCCCTCTCCTATGTTAACATAAGAAATGTTCCAAATCCCACAAATCAGTAGGTTTCCCAACAAAAAAGCCCTTTCTTATCCACTTCACAGGGTAAATGGCTTTTGTTCATTTCTGATCCAGAGCAAGAGGATGGAAATAAAACTACCAGTTTTTTTCCCAGGAAATTGAACTGTTAATTTACTCACTTTAAGCCGATTATCATCCTTTCTCCCTTAAGTGGAAAAAAGAGAGAGAATTTTGCTCACCATAACTTATTCAATATCTCTTTTTGATGATCTTTTTGTTCTTGAAACAATTCAGCAGTATTAGCCATAGTACAGTTCCACAGAGAGAGAAATTTATTTTCCATGAAAAGTAATCCATTAAATATTCCAGTTTTTTGCCACAGCATTAATGAACAGCTTAAGGACTTTTGGAATTGAATTAAGCGTCCCAGTATTCTGAAGTTATTCAGATTTCTTAGTTTAGACTTTCATAGCTTTCAAGTACTTGTATGAAAATGAAACCGTAAAGGGCCGATTAACACATTGATTAAGAGCCTTCCAACTAGTGACAGAATCCACTGGTACAAATATCTAAATGAGATTAATACTATTGATAATTCTCTCTATACTTCGATGCGCACCATTATCTATTTCAATCTCTAACAAATCTGTCATGCTTTACTTTTATTTTTAAATTAATATGAATTGCAGAAAATTGACATTCATGTAATACTAATACCTTTTATGCAGAAATAAGATAAAAATTGGCTCTGTGAATATTGAGTTCAATTATCAAGTGTCGGTATGTGTGTGTGTTTTAGGTTAATAATTCCAGTTTCAATAGTTAATGCTAAATATATAAAGAATATTTGAGGCCTAACACATTTATCAATATCTGTACAAATTTACTTTCCAGAAATTGGAAATATAGCAATTATTTATTCCTAGTTTTTAATTAGGTATTATTAAGACTGGAAGATTATCTAATGCATTGAGAGAGTACATTTTTACCACAATGAGATGAGTAAACCTTGAAAATTCTGTTCAGTACCCCAAATACTCACTGTATCGGGATAGGCTGAAGTCAAATTTTGGAGACTATTCTGGCCTAATTAGCACTACAATATTAAAAAGTTTTCCCTTCATGGCTTCTGCAGTTAGAAACTAAATACCAAGGAAATGGTTTTTGTAAAGCAACATTTCTTTATTCTTATATTTTTTTCCTCTCTCTCCCATCTAAAGGATAGCATTTTCTTTCTGTCTTCATAGATAAATCTCTTCACATAAATGATTCTACAAATACAACGTCTTCCTTTTTTTTACCAGTAGATATTACAAAATGTACCTTAGGACAGTCAAACAAGCAAATTTGAATTACATCCAATTTACGTTTACCAGGAAAAAATAAATTACACAAAGCCATGAATCAGGAGCCCTTTGCTCAATAGGAGCCACAGTTAGGTCGTGAGGTTGGGGGATTTCAACAAGTATTTTATTCAGATCATGAACAATTATAAATATTGGAACTCCAGTGAAGTGACAAAAGTATGTGTATCTTTACTGGAGTCTATTAATTATTAACTTTTAATAAGTACTTTATACATGGAAGTCTCAAGATCCAGCACATCTCTTATGTAGTTTCACTTAATCATGCAAGAACCCAATTAAATTTCTACTTCTAATGTCCCCATTTGATAAATGAGAAAACACAGGTTTAGAGAGTTTTGATGGCTTGTTCAAGGTCTTAGAACTGTTAGATGAAGGATGTGAATAGAAGCTGTCCCACTCTTATTACTCCCTATTTTCTAAAAATATTTTTTAGCACCTATTATTGTTTCCTATATTCACGTGGGGTGACTTGTTATTGTCCTTACATGATTGAGGAAACTGAGGCTCCCAGGGAAAAGAAATAACATATTTAAAATTGCAGAGATCAGTGTCAGATCTGAACTTTCAAGCCAGGAGCCCATGTCCCTTTAGATTAAAACCACAGAAGGACTATAAACACATCCTTAAAATAGTTCATATTAACTTTACTTGATTTTCTCTAATGTTTTTCTAGATTTATTTGCAATATTTAACATAGAAACTGCAGTAGATCTTGACGTATATGACTTTTTTGCACATATACATCTATGTGTCTTTCTTGTAAATCAGAAACCAGGATTATCCCAGGAGAAGAAAAGAATAACCTGTGAGGACAGAGGCTTATTAATTTATACACACACACACACACACACACACACACACACACATATATTATACAACCAGGAAAAGGAGAATCAAAAACCTGTGTGTGGGGGGGAGCAGGGGCGATATGGAAAATCTCTGTATCTTTATCTCAATTTTGCTGTGAACCTAAAATTGGTTATTGAAATATTCAGAAGATGACAAGTTTTTGCATATTGTGTCGCCTTCCCAAGTGTCATCAATTGTTCTTGCATCAAAGAAAATGTAGAATCATTTGTAATTGTGGTTCATTTGTTAGCATAAAGTTTGCCCTTTGCTTCTTAACAGTGCTATCTATTGGCCTCCGTCTCAGGCTCAGCTCATCCATACAATGTTATCTCTGGCATGCACTGCAGATACATTCACTCATGTCCCTTGTAGCTTTATGGAAATCAAGAGGTTGGAAAGCTGAAGGGTACATTACAGTCCAGTGTGGGCTCTGTCAAAATAAAATTAGGTCAAGTTACAAAAATTCTAAACATTTGGTATTGTGCAACAAAAGAAAGATTGTAACTCAGGAAATTCAAATTGAAAATGGTGAGAAGTTCAACTCACAGCAGTTATAGGCATGGATTATAAATTGAAAATGAAGTTCTTCACTGTTTTTTCATGATTGATTATTATAATGGAGGTCTCCAGATGGTAGGGAATTAGTTAAAAG
This sequence comes from Lepilemur ruficaudatus, assembly GCA_963574885.1. Lineage (NCBI taxonomy): Eukaryota > Metazoa > Chordata > Mammalia > Primates > Lepilemuridae > Lepilemur > Lepilemur ruficaudatus. Next base: position 46,190 of record CAUYRT010037616.1, read on the forward strand.
TGATTATCTTATATAATTTTTGGAAGGCAATTTAAGCTTTATTTATGATCTCCAGAGGTGTTTATAAGAAATATCCTAAGTGTCACTTACATTCAAAAACAAGCTAGGTTGAGTTTTGCTCATGTCACCTAACTGGTTTTGTCTGCTTGGGGAACTGTCCAGCCTGGTCTCCATTTTATTTGAACAGTTCCACAAGTGGTCAAGCTTTCACCAAGTGGACTGACCTCTACAATAATTAAAATGAGGTACAGTCAGGTCCCACCTCTGCCGTTTCTGTGCTTTATTCTCTGCAGTATCAGAAGTCCCAAAGTCTGGGCCTTGGTTTTATGAGACATAGGACATTCACTTAGCTGGCATGGATAGGGTTGAAATAGTGTGGTCAGCACTTTGGACAGCAACTTTCTAACTTTTTAAATTCTTGATCTTGGCAGAAATAGTCACTTACTAATGCTAGGTCAGTACTTAGAGAAGCAGGAGAGCACAGTGGTCAGGAATATGAATTTAGGAGCTAAATTGCCTCAGTTCAAATGACAGCTCTGCCACTTGCTAGTTGTATGATGGTGGCTAAGTGACTAGGTAAAAATGCCTAGTGAGAGTAAATTAGTAGGTAATATATGTAAAAAATATAGAATGATCCCTGGACCAGAGGAAGTGCTGCCTCTTTGGGGAATAATACATTTAAGCTTAACCCAGATCCTGCATCGCCATCCCTTTCAACAATTGCATAAGCATCCAATTTCCTATATTAAATCTCTCTGGGCTCCAACTAAATAAAATGGTTTTTATTGTCTTCTACTGAACCTTGACTGACACACTGGCCATTCTGTTTCCTCTTGAGTACTAGTTATTAAATTATAAACATTTGTAAAATTGGATGATGTGAGACAGTTTAAAAGCTAAAGGAATATTCTGCAATTTTGTTACAAAGGCAGGTATAACATAAATGCAGGATTTGGATCCACAGAAGTAAGGTAAATTATTTCTACAAACTTTTGCTGGAAGCTTTGAAAGTATTTCTGGCCATGTGTCTCTAGGCACAGTGCTTTAAAGCTATTGTCTTTAGTAGCTTACTCCTCTAGCTCTGTTTCTTCTTCTTGTTAAATTGGCAAAAGGCACCATTCAAAAAATCTTTCTGAAGGCTGGATATGGTGGCTCACGCCTGTACCCCTAGCAGTCTGGGAGGCTGAGGCAGGAGGATAGCTTGAGCCCAGGAGTTTGAGTTGTAAGCTAGGCTGATGCTATGGCACTCTAGCCTGGGCAACAGAGCAAGACTCTGTCTCAAAAAAAAAAAAAAAATCTTCTGAAAATCAGACCACTGCAATGAAACTTTCTCCATTTCATAAATTTATGTGTCTAAACAATTTACTTAATAATTTATTATTCATTTGCCTATTTCATTTATCCTTAAAAGATTAGAGATTAAAGAGGCTCCAAAAATCATCAGTGAACTATAGACACATACATTTCATTGCCTACTCCACCTCTTCATTTGGATTAAATGAGCATCTTAAACTTAACAGGAACCTCCTTGCATGGTCTCAGCATCTATTAAATGGTACTATTATTGACCCAGTTGCTAGAATCAAAAACCTGAGTCATCCTTTAGTCCCTCTTTCCCTCACACCCCAGATACAACCTATCTGACTTTGTTATGACTTTCAACATATATTCCAAATTAGATCTTTCATCACCACACTCACGGTAAAGCAGTCAGATTCAGTGAAGGAAAAAGACACACTGTCCATTTCAAGTATATATATGAATATCATGAGTACTGCATGCTCTTTAAACACTGCTGACATCTCACGTGGAGCTTTGAAATTTCTGATGCCTTGCCCTTCAACACTCTTTCCAGGTCTCCCATGGCTGACTCCCTCACTTTGCTGTGAATAGTTTTCAGCTGGCACATTCTCTAAGAGACCCTCCTGAGAGCTCCATCTAAAACAGCGCCCCCAATCTCCTGCCCTCTGAAGTCTCTAATTTCTTCCCTTGCCTTTTTGTTTCAAGAACACTTGACATAGTCCTATGTATTTATTGATTCAATTGTTTATTTTACATTTCTTTAGCTAGGATAATAATGGCATGAGGGTAAGAGCTCCCTCTTACCCTCTAAAGTTCACCACTGAATTCCCAGCACCTAGAATAATAAAGGACATTGGCAGGAGCTCAAAATACACTTGTAAAAAGGCATAATCTTCATACTATTGCCCATTTGAGTGTCTTAAGGGTTATTAGCCCAACCAAGATTACTCAATTTTAGATTGCTCCACCTACAACATTACAGCATGAATCAGACAATTGACCTGGGCCATATTTGATATTCTTTATGGCCATTCCATACATTCTATATGACAGCCACCACTGCATTCAAGATAAAAGATCAGAAAAAGCTCAATAAGGAATGCTTAAAGTGAAACATTTATCATTTCTGAAAAATTGTCTAACACACACTTACAGCAGTAGAGAATCATCCTAAAAGAAGGGTATTAATCATTGCACTAGAGTTCAAAGAAAAAGGTCAGAGAATTTTGTACGATATACTCCATATAAAGGCTTCAGATCTGTGGACACTGTCTTGTGACTTCCAGATAATCACTATCATTCTTTGATATTACTACAGTTATGAATAATTTTCATGTAGCAATCATGCAAATGTCTCAGATAGCTAAAAACTTAGACTCCAATATTTTCTTTGTCATTTGTTGTAACCTTAAAGTTGCAATATAATCTTGAATCTTGGGTTCCCTCCTTTTATTCAATAGTCTTAAAATATTTATTTTCCATTATTAACTATTACAATATTAATTATTAACTGTTGCAATAATCCTTTAAATTTTATACAAATATATAATTTTGAAGTCTATTTGTAAATATTGTATTTTTAATTCCTTTACATGATGTATATGTATTGATTCCATTTTATAGACAAAAAAGACTGAAAAGATCAGCTGTTTATGCAAATTTTTAAGGAAAAATACTAGATCATCTGATAGTTTTAGTATTCTTCCCACTGTAAAAAAGAAAAAATAATAAACCTGAACAGAGACACAAAAGATAATAGTTCCTCTAATATAGGGACTATAATAACAAGACAGAAAAATAAGATATACACATAGCAGTAATTGAAGTAGATAACATAAATGGTTATGCTATTTAAGCAGCAGCTACCACTGATGCAGGCTACTCTGGCAGACACTGCAGTAGATACTTGACATTAACCTCATTTAATCCTAAAAACAAAGACTTGAGGTAAATGTTCTTAACCTCCAATTCACAAATGAGGAGAATTTGGCTCAGAGTACAGGTTTACACAGATGATAAACCTCAGAGCCAAGATTCAAATCCACATCTGTATGATTCCTAAGCCCATGCTCTAATATTGTGCTTTACTCTTTAATAAAAAGAAACACACACACACGTAAGTTTACCAGATTTCAGAGAATGAGTTATAATATCCTTGGATGGAGGTTCCGTGGAGATTTAAAATGTTATGTGAACAAAGAGTGGGATTGGAGGAACCCAGAGAAACCATTTAAGTAGGGTAGATGGTAGGAACTTGGAAATGAGCATGGCATCTTCTGGAGTGAAAAGATTAGTATAAAGTAGGAAATATTAAATTAAAGCATAGGGAGAGACAAGGATAAAATCAGATGACGGAGGCCTAGAAAACCTAAATAGAGAAAAATTGACCTTTTCCTATTAAGAACGGAGATGACTTCAATGACATTTGTGTTTAAAATCAGACCAATGAAGATCTATGAGTGAAAAGAATAGGGAAAGACCAGGTGTGGATACTCATCAAGAGATATACTACAATGCACAGGGGAATGTATAAAAACCTAGAAACCCGAAGAAACAATATAATAGCATTAGAAATCCTAAGGACAATAGGTTAAGGAAAAGCTTTGTTTTGTGTTAGTATGGTGTGGATGGTAAGGAAGTAAATTTAAGAATATAAGATTTTATTTAGTTCTTGAGAAAAAAAGGAATTTCAGGCCTGGATAGTGGATAAACCATTGTAAAGAGAACAAAGGCATCCTCCTCTTCCCCAAAAAAGCTCTGTGATTAGCTGGCTAATGAACAAAATGGTGATTTGGGTGGACAAAAACCCTAAGCAGAATCCAAGCAAGCTAATTACTCTAGCCAAAGACTTTTATCCTATTTCCATTTCTTCCACTTATGCAACTTTGGAAAGCAAACTCTCCCCATTTGTTAAAGAGAATTGTTCAGGACAAATCATTTCAAAGATTCTCCCACCTATTAAAAAAACTGAATCATACTTTTTTCCATCATAGGAACATAGGAGAGCATGATTTATTGGGTATACTCAGCACCATCAATTCTTTATACAAACTATGTTTACCATCTCAGCTGATATCACAACATCTAGGAAAGGTACACAGCAAAGAATTATCCAGGTAAATGAAGAAGAAAGATGAAAATTATGTGTGAAAGATTTTACTAAGACTGAGTTATGTCTAGCATCTTTGAGTGTGAGAGAATTCTGCCAGCAAATTATGGCTTGCTGGTATCATTTGAAAGAACAGAAATCTGTTTTTTCAGAGAGTAAATAGGTTTTACTCCTTGTTACAATAATGATCCATAATAGAATAGTAATGCTATTTTAAGGATGAATCTGCACCTAAACCCTGCTTAGCATGAAAGAATAACATGTCTGCCATGTCTACGGGTGGAAAAATCTATGTCAACATTCTAGCATTCTGTATATCTGATCTTTGAGCTATGTTATCTGTTCTGATTAAAAATACTTTTAAAACTGTATATGTCCTAATTTGGGGAGTCAAATATTTTTTATTTCATAATTTATTGTTGAGTTTTAGCATTCTAAAAGATCTACATTTTTCATTTTTTTATAACCACCTTTATGTCTTAAATAGTAACATTAATACTTTCTCAGTATTAGATTAGAACTCTGAAAGCAGTTGCAACTTTGAGGCCATTTTTTTGGATTATCTGTTAACTTCATTTACTTGTTCTATAGTATTTTCCATTAGTGTGGAAGAAGAAATAATTTTTTAATCAGCATTATTTCTTTATAACCTTTTAAAGTTATTGCCCTTAATAGAATTTTCTTTGTAATATTTATCTACATACCATAAGTTACAATAATATAGTAAGTTTGGGTATCAACATAATAAAAATCTAGATATATGAAAACTATGTAAAAATTTAATTCTTTTACTAGCCAAGGAATTTGCCTTTTTAAGCTAAACACAGAACAGAAAATATATCATACAAAGTACAATCTAATTGGGTATTCAGTGTGAATAACTTCATTAAGACTTCAGGATAAAGATTATTTTCAAGCAGGGTCAGAGGAATAAATTAGATAACAAAGAAAGTGATTAACTGTAAGTCATCCTCTTCACTTACTTTAATCCATAATTATTGGTAATAAAACCACCCAACCAATCGATAGGATTAATATCTTATAACCAATTAGGCTAGAAAACAAAGGTTTTTTTGTTTGTTTTTTTTTAGGAGATCAGGCATCTAAATAAGGACAATTTTTAAATAATTCAACAAATATTTATTCAGTACTGACTATATGCAAGGTATTGTGGAGAATACAAAGACTGATAAAACATACTATCTATCATCAAGAGACTTAAGATTACAGCAGAAGCCATAAAATTTGTAAAATAATATCTTTTATGACTTTCTATTTAGGTGAATATTGTCAAAAGATTGGTACAGCTATAGGAATTCTAAGGGTAATCATAAAGTGTTTCACCAAGGAGGCAGCTCTTGAAAAGTCCTGGAAACATGAATAGAAATTACTTGTGGAAAAATGAGGGAAAAGGGCCTCCAAGTAGAAATAAAATTATTTACAAGGGTGTAGAAGCAGGAAAATATGAAGAAGATAGGGGTTAATTTGGCTTCCTAATGAAGGCATATAGCAGAAAGTAATGTGAGAAAGTTTTGGTGCAGATTATGATAGACATTTTATACATGTAAGTGGCATCTTAGTTAAGAGCCACTAGGGAGCCAATAAAAGATTCTGAGTAATAGAGCTGCAGTGATCATAACTGTGCTTTAAATTATTGGCACACTGAAGTAGTAGAGATGTAAGAAGCAGGGACTTCTATTGAGAGGCTTTTATAAGAGATCGAAGGAGAGAAAAGGAGGGTTTTAATTATGAAAATGACATGCAAAAACTGAAAACAAGGTAGTTCTCACCATATATCATTATCAATAACAGAAAATTATTGTTTTTTAGCACTCTTGTAGGCAGAACTGGAAGATGGCCCCCCAGATTCTTGCTCTGTGGTGTACAGGCTCTGTATAATCCTCAAGTTGGTTAACATAAATAGGATAGTCTAGTCCTCTCGTGATTAGTTTATTATATATATGGCACCATTTACTGTAAGAATGGGGAGTTATTTTTGGTGGACTTTACCTAATCAGTTGAGCACTCAAAAGGGATGGGGCTATTTCTAACAAAAGAAATTCAAAGTGTGAGAGTGATTTGATACTGAGAATATTCTCCTTTGTTGTACGTGAAGATGGAAAGGGCAATGTAGCCATGAATATGGGTGACTTTAAGAGCTGAGAGTGGCCTCTGGCTACAGCCAAAAGGAAATGTCCTACAACCACAAGGAACTTAATTCGGCCAGCAGCCTGAATGAGCTTGGAAGTTCACTTTCATTCAGAGTCTTCAGAAAGACGCAAAGCAAAGCTAAAACCCTTATTTTAATCTGAGCAAAGAATTAAGCCACACCATGCCTGAACTACTGACATAACAAATGATGGTTTAAGTCACTAAATGTTTGGCAGTTTTTAATGCATTAGAAAACTAATATCCCCTCAGAAATAATGAAAATATCCTATAATGTCAAACAGAAAATATTTTATTTCAAGGAAAGCCATAAAAAATAAATCTCACTGGATTAATATTGAACTACTGAACTATAGTAGACAATGTGGAAATTCTCACCTCTTTATAATGTACTGCAAAATAAAAATACAGCTGTTTGCTTTGAAAATACTTTGCCCTCCTCTCCTTAAAAAAAAAAAAAAAAAACTTATTTGGTTTTTAAGTTTATGTGATTGTTCCTATGTACTTTGGATTTGTTGTAGACTGACAGGGTCAAATGTAAACTAAATTGTGAAGTAAGCTGTATTGTCTTTGTGCAGTGTTCTCATTTTTATTTATATCTTCTTCCCTAAAATTCCCTGAGCATCACAATGTGGTATCTGTGCCAATGCCCCAGCCCAGAATCTTCTCCTCAAATTTCCCCTAGTAGATTTTTCCCGTGCTTTGCCCTATTTCCAAGATCCACAACTCTCTCTGGTAATCATATCTAATCTGTGCTAAAATGTGAATGTGTTATTCTTCAGAGACATCTATTTTCAATTAATGAGAGCTTTGTGGAAAGCTATCACTCTGCAGAAAGTATGACTTTGGTTATGTAAGTGATCTAATGGTGGAGACCAAAATCACTGGACAGTAGAAAAAAATATGTGAGGGAATAGGGATTATTTGATAACTTTGTATCTGAACTTACTTTGTCTTTGAATAGAATCAATTCTTCATGACTATTCTATTTGTCAGTAGTTAGAATTAGTAGTGTGTTTTTTCTATAATATATGAAATAACTAAACAATAAATAACTAAACAATAAACACGCCTTCTGGTGTGTGAATGGAAAAATGTTTTTCTTAATGGTCGCGTAATTATGGCAAATTATAAAGAAACTGACTTTTTAAAGCTATGTAATGGGAAAAATCCTTGTAAAAACTACAAAACATCATAAAAATAGTGAAAAATGTAATTTCTATTTCCAGAGGAACAACAATCTAGTTAGGAAACCAGAAAAAAACCCAGAAATGTATATTTAACACCAGTGACAGTTATTAGTGTATATATCAAGCAATTGCTCATCCAGAATGTACAAATACATAAAGTATTTAATTCCTCCATATATATGTGAGTGTCTACTAGGTAGCCACATACAATGTATTAGTTTGCTCGGGCTCCCGTAACAAAATACCACAACCTGGGTGTCTTAAATGACAAAAATGTTTTGTCTCATAGTTTTGGAGGCTAAAAGTCCAAGATCAAGGTATCAACAGGTTTAGTTCCTCAGGAGGACTTTGAAGGAAAATCTGTTCCATGCCTTTTAGCAAGTTTTAGTAATTTGCTGGCAATCTTTGAGCTTCCTTAGCTTATAATATCATCATCCTGATCTCTGCCTTCATCTTCACATGTCATTCTCCCAGTGTGTGCGTGTGTGTGTGTGTGTGTGTCTGTAAAATTTCCCCTTTTCGTAAGGACCCAGTCATATTGGATTAGGGGCCCACTCTACTCCAGTATGACTTAATTTTAATTGATTGCATCTGCATTTATCCTATTTCTTAATATGATCACATTCTGATATACTGGGGGTTAGGACTTTAACATATGAATTTGCAGAGGACACAATTCAACCCATAACTCACAGAGGACACAAACATAAATGATATGGTTTCTGCTCTTTCTAAATGATCTCCCAATCAAGAGGAGAAGACAAAAGCACATGTACACAAATTCAAAATACTGAGATAAGTGTCATTAAAAAGCTGAATGAAATATTTATGGTAGCATGTAAAAAGAGGTGCCAATGGGGAAGGATTAGTATGAACAAAGAAAACTACAGAGAAGATATATCATTTAAACTTCTTCTTATGGGACAGAAGTTTCACAAAAAGCAAAAGCGTAAAGTGTATTTTAAACACAAGGAAAACACATGCAAGTGAAGTGAGGTATTTATCTCTAAGTATTCCAGAGCTGGGTCCATGGGGTACGCAGGCAAGTGGCAGAAGATGAGACTAGAAGAAAGTTGAGGTTAGTTTTTGGAGAGATGTTGAGAGATGCTCTAAAAAAACCTATGTATTCAGTACAACAACCTTCCTGATGTTGATGGGAGCCTATCAAATATTTTTTCAATGGGAGAATAACTTCTCAGCAGTATTTTATAAAGAAATTTCAGTAAATGAAGGACATAGGACCTAAAGAGTTTGAAGAGGTAGTTTTACTAGAATTACAAGAGTTAGAGGATACTAGCCTAAATTTTTCCACTTTTTATTTTGGTTTACATGACATGATTATTGACATCTATATTTCTAGGGAATTAAGTACATTAGTTATGTCCCCCAAAATTACTTTTTTATAATAAAGTGTAAAATACTCACTTTACGGTGGAGAAACTGGCAGATTTGACTTTGACAAAGTGTTCAAAGTTAATGTCATATATCAACTGCCACCATGTGTCTCCTAATGCTGTTCACTTAGAATACATCACATCTGAAGTATTCCTATCAAGACTATAATCTGATCTAATCAAGAGGAAACTTCAGACAAGCCCAAATTGAAGGATATTCTACAAAACAATTAACCTATATTTTAAAAGTAAAGCCAATATCTTAAAAGGCAGAGGCTTAGGAATTATCCCAAAATAAAGGAGCTAAAAGAGGCAATGTTAGTCAAACACATGTGATCCTGGATTGAATGTTTGATCAGAAAAAAAATCGTCATAAAGGAAATTTTTGAGGCAGTCTCAACGTTTGAATACAGTGTGCGTATCAGGAAATAATATTGTATTCATGTTAAATTTCATGACTTTGAGAATCGTAAAAGAATGACCTGCTATTAGAAAATACACCCTGAAATGCAAGGACATGATGTCACTCTCAAATGAGTCAGAAAAAGACATAAATATACTATATGTATAAAATATATGATATAATGCATCTATACATGTAGACTATATATTCTATGTATAAACACATGCACAGGCATAAATACATATATGTTATATATATACACACACATGCACATACACACAGAAAGAAACAGTGAGATACTGAATAAATGCAGAAAAAATTTAACTAGAAAATCTATGAAGAAATTATTTGTTCTACTCATGCAACTTTCCATTAAGTTTAAAATTATTTAAAAACAAATCTTTTAAAGAAACAATATAAAATTTCAAAGTCAATAAATGCTTTATTCTTCCTTATATTTTCCATTTCCATATTTAGAATGTATATGTAATATCTAAATTTGACTGTATTATTAATCAAAATGCAAACTATTAAATTCTACTTTTTTGTAATATTTAGAATAAACTGTAAAATATATTAAATTTTGATTTGGAAGGATCTAAAACAACATAGTATACTTTTCTACTCCGAATTTTTAAATTAATATGTAGTTAAGGCATTGTCTTTAGCCCTGTTACATAGCTTAAAAATATCAATCAAAAGTTGGTGATTTTCTTAACTATTATTGTTCTGAATTAAAAATGTGACTTTTTAAATAATATCAATAACCAAAGTCTTAAACTTTGATATTCTCAAGTAATGTAACAATATCTGGAATAATTTGGCAAAACTATATAAACACATCTTTTTAAAAAGTTTAAGGTAATTAAACCAGGGTGCCACTGACCTTTTGGATATAAGCACATATTTTTTATTTTCTTGAAGGCTAAAATTTAAACTTCGATTTGTAGAAATTTGTGGAGAGACAGAGATAGAGCATAAGGGAGAGAGAAGGAGAGGTGAGATAGAGGAAGGGGAGAGGGGAGGAAAGAAAAGAGACAGTAAGGGAAAATATACCTTTATTTATCTTTTTCTACCAACTAGGAATATTACAAACCATAGAGAGAGAATCATCATAACCTACTTGGAAACTTACTACAAAATGTTTTAAGATCTACTAATCGAAGAAACCATAAAATGTATTATTTAATCATCAATCCTTTTTTAAAAGGCTGCATAGATACCACGTGATCATTACAAATATGTTGCCATTATCCATCAGCTATTCTTGGTAGACAGTGTTGAACAGCCATAGTACTCTTTCTTTTGAGATTCAGCCTTAAAATTCTCTTCTTAGCACTCCCAGGGGCCGGCCCCTGCTGGACAATTATAGCAGGCACAAGAAATGCACTAATTTGCCATAAAACGTTTAACAACTGATAATACATATAAAGCACTTAGCCTTAGGTTTTGGAATCATATTGACTTGCTGTTGCTAACATTGTTTTGCTATTAATACTTACTAGCTATGTGGATCCTGACAATTTTATTAAACTCCTAAAATAGCAGTTGTATCACATGTAAAATGGGAATAACTTTACCTATGTTTCAGGGTAGTGGTAATGAAAAATTTGAGGAGGCAAATAAAACACTAAGCATAATGCTTTATATACAATAGACTATAGTAGGCATTGTATATAAAATGAAGAAGATAAATTAACTATATAGGATCTCTGCCCTCAAATAGTTTTATTATAGTATGGAGAGGTAGATGTAAATAAATGAGTTTAATCAAATGTTAAAACTGCTACAATAATGGCATGTTTATACACTAAAATGTATTATCAGTTCCATAGAGATGTTTCAGAAAAAGTTTGATATCTAGTAGAATATTGACTATAAGGATACAGATCTTAGGAAAGAGATCAGAGAAGGTAACTTAAAATAAAAAAAAAAAAAGAAACAGTATTTAACAGGCAGGTAGAGGTAAAGTTTGAGGGAGGGGAATGAGAACTAGACTGAGAGGAGGGAACCAGGACAGAGTAATGACACCAATGCCAAGGTGAAATTTTGGGTTTTCAAATGCTGTACTGCACTAGCGAGAAAAAGACTAAAAATTGTCCATCAATTACCTAAAGCAAGATGTTCCTCACCAAGAATTATTTCAATAGATAGGTGAGGATATTAAGTTAGTTTGCCAAACATTAAGTAGTAAATGGAGGGTGAAATCTTAGACACAGTGATTTTAACTGAGACTTCGAGAATTTTAGTTGTGAAGAGATGACAGAGCAGTAGCTGTTGGGAGAGAGGTATCAGGAAGAAGTGTTTTGAGCCTGGGAGACATTTGCACACATTATCAAAGGATCAAAAAGTTTATAAGTTTAATAACAAAATAGTGCTTCCTCAAGTACTTTCTCTGTGAAACATGAATATTCAAAAGCTGACCAGGTTAATCTACCTTGTGCCACCTTGGATAACAAACTATAGACCTGCCATCAGGGTCCCAACTCCTAGGTACTGACCACAAGCCAGTCATTGCAAACCTGTCCAATCCCTCGGTAAGGGAGCATTTTAACATCTACTTCCATGGGAGTCTTTTAAAAATGTTTTAAATTAATGAATTTTTAAACAGATACGTAGAATAAAATTACATGCCTGCTACCTTAATCTGTTTTGTGCTGCTCTAACAGAATAGCTAAGACTGGGTAGTTTATAAAGAACAGAAATATATTTTCTCACAGTGCTGGAGCTGGGAAGTTCAACATCAAGATGCTGACATGAAGGTTTCTCTCATCTACCCAACCTCGCTCCTGAATAATTCATAACTAACCCCTTTTGTCCATTATTATACTATATATATAAAATGGTGTGTTGATCATATTTCACAGTATTTGCACATATATTTCATCTTCTAGACTAGGATCTCCTTGAAAATGGATTCCACATTTTATGTAACTTTGTATCTCCACTACCTAAAGTAAACCTAGAATATAGCCAATAATTGTTTTTGAAATGAATTAATGGATGAGTAAAACTATTTATGATTTTAGTAATAATTGCAATTGAAATTCTTGTTCTGATATTTTTTTAGACATGCATACTCTTCAGTCCAAAACAGTAGGTTAAAAATGTTATCATAAAAAGAATTTAGTACGCTGAGTAGATGCTGCTCTATATTTTCACTATTCTACGTTTGATAAGTAAATATATTTAAAGTCTTTCATTCCTAAAATAGCTTATCTTTATTGAGTATCATCCCATCAAATAAAAGAGATCCAATATTTTTAAAATCATCAAAGGATTGTTTCATAACATGAAGGCTGTATTTCTAATGAAATGACTTGACTCCAGGTGATCAAATATGTGTTGTTACTTTTTAAGTTAGAACGAATAAGAAAATCTACATGCACCTAGAATATGTTCTCAGTTATTCTCTTGGAAATCTGATCAAAAGATTTACAAAGTCCCTGAATTAGAGCTTTCTCTTTTGACACAAGCCCTCAATTTCCTCAAAACTGAAGTGATGGCAAGTAATTATTCTGCTTTGCTACTCTGACAAGAAATGTGTTCAATCATCAATTAGGAATTAGCACACATATGGTTTCAATTATATTGATTAATCACCAGCAACTTTTTAATACAGAATTTAGTTACAGTCTATCATGCCTTGATAATTAAAATGTACTTTGGTTTATTGTTTCTTACTGACTTGTGGGAAAACAAAGTTATAAGATCTTCTTGCATTGTCTGTTTATTCATTTCTGCTAATTGTGAGTCAGAGTTTGCCTGTATTTAGAGCACTATGAAGTCCAGACAAATATCATCACTACCATTACCACTTCGATTTATCATTTCTCCATTATAGCATAATTACGAGCAATATTTTCCTAAACTACCTCATGGACAGGAAAACATAACTCTTGCAAAAATTCTGTTTGCCTTTAGGATAAGAAGCATAGCTTGGGAAAAATTTGGACACTTTCAAAGTCAATCTTCGGAGTTTCCAGGTTTTTGTTTTTCACCTGTTCTTTTTTGATAGTATCTACTGTGCACCCAATTCAGGGCTTGTACAGGGCTGCTCTGCTTTTTGATATTTTGCCAACAGTAAAGATGATAAAAGGCCAGGATTCACTCATTATGTCTGCTGATTTACCAAATGTACTTAAGCATGAGTGAGTTCCAGTGTGTTGTCAATCCTGGTCATTTTTATGGTAAGCCTGGGCATAGAAATGTAACAGTAAAAATTTTCTCCCCTCCAAAGAAACCAGTGGGTAGTAATAGTTAAAAGAGGATGTTTTCTTGCTGTCCTTGAAATACTATGTCCACACCTATGGCTTTTTTGAAATCTAAGCCTAATTTCTTTCTTTTAGAAGAGCATTTTGGTAGTAATAATTTTGGAAATGACCTGCATGCAGTTACCATGATATAATTTCAAGTAGTTGTTGGAAGATGGAAACTACATACACAGTCATCCACATTTGCTTACAGTTTCTGGACCCCTGTAACTGAATCTAACTAACCTTTCCATTTCATTGGCAACACTCCTTTTTAGAACTCCCACTCAGTGTTTTCCTTCATCAGCCTTCTCCCTTATGTAAACAATTCTCTTCTCTCCCTTGTAATTTTCTTCAGCCTCACCTCCAACCACCCAGACCACGTTCTGAGAGTACCTGGATTGACATAAATTTTAGGTCCACCCAGCCAGGCAAGCTGGCTATCTGAGCATCAGATTTATAGAGTCCTCAGCTTTCCAGCACCTGGGATAGCTAAAGATGATGGAATTAGGTGAGGCACGGATAACACCAGCAGCTGCATGTTATTGAGTAGTAACTATGTGTCAAGGTCTGGGTCAAATTTTTTTACATGTGTTGATTATTTTATGCAAAAAACATTTTCAAGTAGGTATCAGCCTATTTGATACCTACCTTGTTTTGCAGATAAAGAAAGTGAAGTCCAAGAGATGAGATATATTGTTCAATTTCACCCAACTAGGAAGTAACAGATTAAACTCAAGGCCAGATCTGCCTTATTCCATAGCCTGTTCTTTTCAAAATTATGTTTTATTAGCTTTTTATGTGGGGGAGGACTGCACAAAGGAAAAGCAGGTCATAAGTCCAGGATATGGGTGCACAAATACAGGAAGAGAAGAGAGACTTGTACTACTAGGAAACTAACAGTGAAGGAGTCAGATTCAGAACTTGGAGGATGTGGGCAATAGCTATAGGGTTAAAATGTATGTTGTGACTAGTGAGAATTAAATTTTACATGGTATCAGATAAAATTTTCAGTACAACCAGCCATGAAAGTATTGACAAACCAACAAGAAAAAAAGAAGAGCTATAAAATTTTAGCTTGGCTATGTGAAATTACAATCATCTGTTGTCCATTCAGGCTTAATTACTATGTAGCACAATAGCAATTATGCATATCATTAAATATATGCTAGATTAATTTATGTACATTTTATTGAATCAAAACAGTAAAGTATAGTTTGCAGTATATTCAGGCTTTACAGTTTGTGGCTCATGTAACAACATAATAATCTACTCAAAGTTAAAAAGTATTAGAAGATGTGTTGATCATGAAGCTTTACAGTATCATATTGGCTAATCAATTTTATAACCACACATAAACAATGGAAATGCAGCTGTTAATCTGTCTATATGTTACCTACTCTGATAAAATATCTCACAGAAGGAAAATATCTTCCTTAATGGCAGAAGTGAAGTCTGGAAATTATCTTTGAACTTCAGCTTTTAACACCATTACCATTTTCTAATACCACTGAAAATTTAGAATTTATTTTATCTAGCAAAATAGCCTAGAAAAATATAACTAAATTAATTTTGGTTAATGCTATCTAGAAGGTAGGGATCATTCTAGCTATATATAATTCTGTTTCTAAAATTTTTAAGTTTTTAATTGTTTTAACCATATAATGAAATATTGAAGAACTGACACATCTTTGCCACTATCAATCGAATGAGGCATTGCAGTGCAGTGTTTTAAACTTGTGGATAAATCTTGATTCTCACAGTTTAAACTACATGCCCCGATATGTCTAGGTTGTAGTTTCCTCATCTGTAAAATAGCCCATTAATAATGGTACTGAATGGTACTTATTGCATGAAGTTGCTGGGAAGACTGCATGAGATAGTCCATTTAATGCACTCAACTATGTTCCTGACACATTTTAAGTATTCAATATATGTGACCAACTATTAATTTAGTGGCTCTACTTTTCTAATTTTTCTTACTTAATCTTATTTAGGTCTGTCATTTTACAAATTCAAAACTGACCAACTGCTGGATATTTATATAAAAACACTCAATATACCACTATTTGAAAGATTTAAAAAAAAAATTTTGCATAAAATCTGGCTGTTTCAAAACTAGCATAAATTCTACTATCTGCTGCTCAAGCCCCAACCGGAGCCTGGTGACAGATTTCTGGCATCACACTAATGAAGGACCTTGAGAAGAGCAATTAGGAAGCAGAGGTTGGCAGAGAATCATCTGGAGAACATGCTTTCATGTGTGGTTAAAGGCACACAGGGCATCCTGGTAAGATACTGTTGAGAGAAGTTATACATGTCTTTGTTAATTATTTTCAGCCTCAATTTTATCTATCATTTGTAAACTGAATGATTTAATCTAAAATGATTTATAAGGTCCATTCTTCCTTTCTAATGTGCTAAGAATCTGAGAAAAACCTACAGGTCTGTGATCTAAAAGAGAAGAGTTTGTTCTAGGTTATTACAGAGAACAGCATCAGGAATAACTGATGGAAGTTAGAGAGAAGCAGGTTTTATTATGTTATAAAGTAGAACTTTCAGACAACCAAAGCAGTAAAAGAGAGTTAGATCATCAACTATTAGGAATTTTTAAACGCATGAGCAGAGATTTAAGTAGGCAAGCGACAAGGGAGCTCTAGCATTCTATCTATCGTCCACAATATTTATTCATCTTAAATAAAGGATTGCTAGCATTACATATAAATTTACTGGAAATCAGAGCTTTTTTACCTGAGATCCATGGGCTTCAAGAATAACACGTCAGAGGTTAAACTGTTGGAAAATTATATAAAAAATTCTATGTATGTATGCATTTTTTCAGTGAAAAATGCTTTTTATTTTTATCAACTTTTCAAACAAATCAATATTGGAGTCAAAGAGTCATTGATTTAAATAATAGTTTCTTCAATGTACAGAAATGCTAGAAATAAAGCCAGTGCATAAAGTGAGATACTTCTCAAAAATTTTATTAGAAACATTTATCTCTAGGCCTTTTTTACTAAATGCTTTTTTACAAAGCCTACTTTAAAATGGATTTATAGATTAGACTTGGAAAATGGCTAGGTATATGTAGTGATTAAATATCTCATAATTCTTTAAATCATATCTGATAAAGACATAGATGGAAAGATTCTGACATCACCTAGTTATCTGTATTTGACTTTATCTTGTTTGGAAATGCACTATAAAAAGGATTTATGTAATTATTCCTGAATCCTTATATTCAATTCTGTGAGTTAAGAAATATTTTAATCTCCATGTAATATACTTAGAAAGATTCTCATTTTAACTAATGCCAAAAGAAAACAAAATGTCAATATTCTTTCTTCCAACATATGTACATGTGGATATGAGATATAAAGATGCCCCACCCATTTGTTAAATTACCTGGGAGCATGTAATTGTCCACATCTTTAAGAAAGCATGAATGGGCCCAAAGGAATGTTAGGCAGAGAGGCCAACTTTCCCTGATATTCCACCCCATCTGAGTAACATCATTGGCAATGCAAAGTACAGTACTGCCAAAGTCAATATCCTAGATCTCTATGTCTATGCAACAGCTTTCTCTGTGCTAATAGTGTTTATGCTATCTGTCTGTTTCCAATTAAAGCCCATTTTTGATTCAGTGACCAGATGTTCCATATTGTGGGGCTCTTTTGTTACCCTCTCCCTCTGCCTCAAAATTAGTGTATTTATTCCAATGTTGTTACTGTTTTCTTTTTCCTTTCTTTTTATATTTCTGATATAATGTCTTGCATTTTTTCAAGTTCATAGAGTAGATTTTTCCATTTCTTTTTTTAGATTTTATTGCCTACAAAGTCAGCTTTCTGCATGTGTTTGTACTTCTAATTATAGTTAATGCTTGTTCATTCATTCTGCCTGTTTACATAACTTTTCATATAATAATTATACAAATAAAATTTTCAAGTATAAACAACCTACAAAAATAATAAATGTTAAGATACTAAATAGATGGTTCCTCAGGGAAGGGCAAAGTACTGTGTCAACCACCTTTTTCCCCCCTGTGCTTGGTTATTATAAAGTGTTTTCTGAATTCTATACATAAACCTTACATACCTCCAATCCTAATTCCAGGCAAAGTCAGCTTTGTTCATTTTTAGCTGAGAAAATAAAAACTAAATTTAAAAATATTAGATTTCAATCTCATAATCTCAAGTTTTATTAATTATCTTAATCATGGAGGAAAATATTCAAAACTTATCTTGATGATTTTGAGGTGTTATTACTCTAATAACTTCGGCATGCTGCCATTGCACGAAAGATAGATGAATAACATCTGCAGTTTTTAATCTTCTATTTTGTCATTGGAATCAGTGAACAGGTTGGAAACATCTTTGGCAATGTCCCTGTACTTGCTACATTATCATGGGCAACTTGAATATCCTTTACTGCACAAACACCAAGTTCTAATTGTTTCTTACATCTATAGAGATCAGGCTCTAGAAAGGGCATGGTTTCAGTAAAGAAGCAACAATAGTAACATTTTTGGACATGAAACAAGAGACAATATCAACCTTTAAAGGCCCTCTGAACACAGGGCTGCCTGTTAAGGTAGTGGCTGCCTAAGTTCAGTCACTTTATGGTGAAGACTTTGATTAGATCAGGACTACGGATTTCTAATTCCTCATTAGGAAATGAGGTCACATAACATAGTCAGTAGCATGCATTAGAATTCTTTAATCTTCAATAAAAACAGTATGTCTGGATTTACTGGAATTTCAAATTTTTGTGTTTGAGAAGTATATTTGGACATTTGGTAAGGCCTACAACTGTGAAATATTTTTATATGTATATGTTTATGCATAAACAAAACACTTGAAATGAAGAAAAACTGTGCATTGTTTTATCAGTGTTCATTCTATTCCTTACTCTGGGCTTTTGTTCTCTTTTAGTGGCCACTCAGCTTCTCTAACATCTGTGCCCAGGAGTATCAGGGTCTCCCTAGCCTTTTCACATATCCAAATTCTATCTACTTTAAAGGTTAATATTACATGTTAGGTCCTCCAATAAACCTTGTAAGCTGCCTTTCCCCACCTTCAGAATCATTCACTGCCTCCTTTGTATTCTTCATGTATTTCTTGTGGCAGTTTATATTTAGTATAATAGAATATTTGGGTACATATATTACCTTTTTCACGCATTTTAAATTACATGAGGGGAGATAATAGGGCTTATCTCTGTGCTTTTTTATAACATTTAACACAATTACTGAGAATCATTTCTGAATTGAACTAATTACTCAACCTGTGCTAAGCCAAGTTTCCTTGTGCTCAGAATCCTCTCCATAAATAAAACTCAACTATTTCTCCTTCAATCACTCAGATCCTGCTATGTTCCAGAAATCAGTCTAGTGAAAGAATTCATGGAAAAATTTTAATAGCTATAAATTATTTCTTAAATAGACATTTTAATTTTAACCCGATCCTGATTTTATTAAGCTTGAAAGATAATAAAAGACTTCCAAGCTCGAAGATAGGGTTAACAGGAGAGCCTTTGGGATTAAGAGATGGCACCCTGTCACATAATGTTGCCTACAGTTTTTCAGATAAAGTTGCTCCTATTCAGATTTAATCAAACTATACTGTAAATACTGCAGGGCTATTTACATGAAGACCATTAAAGTCTGTTTTGAATGATTCCATTAAATTTCATTACAAACACTGATTATTGATTCTCAAACTTGAGTACATAAACTAAGTCACCTTGAGTTTCTTTTAATGTAGATTTCTGTGTTCCATTCCCAGAGATTTACTTTGATGGGTGTGAGTTTTAGGAATCTCCAATTTCATAAACACCCAGTTGATTTTGATGCTGGTAGTCAAACGACAAGACAGGAAGAAATGCTGCTTTAAATGGTCTAAAGACGACTGACCCAAAGTTAAAATTTATTGCCCAAGAACAATGATTAAGACATTTTCATATCCTTCAGTGGCCCTATTTTGATTTTATCCCTTTTCATAAAATATGAATATAGTATGCTATAAAATTTTTATGCAAAAATGATAGAAAAGAGCAGCTGAAACTTTAAGAATGAATATATTGAAAGAAAAATTATGCATTTTATTCAACTTCTTATACTAATTTTATACCATAATTAAGAGTAAAATATTGAAAAGATATTAAGAATATTGAGAATATATATGGTATTAATGGCATAAGTCTAAACTTTGAATTTATTTTTCTGTTAAGTATAAATTATGTTTTATGAAATTAAATATGAAATAATAAATATTGATTTTTATCTTTGAAGACTATTTACTTTGTATTTCCTTCATATGATGTCAAATTATAGATATGAAAATAAAAACTCAGTGAGGGTAGTTCTCAACAATGTTATGGTGAATCTTAGGAGTGCTTTCTTTTTTATTTGCAGCAGAAAACTAGCACAATGCTTCATGACTCAAGAAATTTTGAGTAAATAAACAACTCTCATTTTACTTACATTGACTATTTTTACTTCCTCTAATCTTAAGTAGGGAAATTGAAACTTCTAACTGTTGCCAACAACTTATTTCAATTTCAGAGATCACATGAAAAATTACGAGAGATGGAAGTACCTTGAGAGTCAAATTCTCTGTCATGTCACACCATGTCATGTCACATCAATTCAATAGAAAATACATATTAATCCTCGACTATATGCCAGGCACTTCTCTGAACCTGAAGATAAAGTAGTGAGTAAGATATTATTTGGTTCTCACGGAAATTACTTCTACTTAGTGGAATAGGTGAATAAATAAATAGCATATAAGCTAAAAGGAAATTAACAACAAAACTATGCAGATAATTAAGAGGAGCTACATGGGCCCAGCTCTAGAAAAGGGTCCAGATACTACACTTGATTTGATCGTTGGGGGTAGTAGTTCTAAGCCGAAATATCATGCCCAGAAAGAGCCAGTAATGGTATGACGAAAAGTGAAGAATCCCAGATAGAGGAAACAACTTGCGAAAAATACCTAAAATAGAATGAGATTGGTCTGTTTTGTTCTAAAACTAACAGGAGGCAGAGTGGTTAAAGCATAACGAGTGAGGGGAAAAGTATAAAATAAAGCCAGGAGGTGGGCAGGAGCCAGTCATATTGAAATTGTAAACTGGGAAAGGAAGTTTAGATCTTGCCCTGTGAGCAAAAAGAAGTCATCAAAAAATTTGGGTTTAAAGCAAGAGAGTGACATGACCAATATATATTTCAAGTAGATACTGCCAGCTTCTCTGCAAAGAAGCAGTTTGAAAGGGAACAAACTAAGCAGAAAGATTATGGTGACTTTAACCAAAGCAATAATTCTAGGAGGTAAACAGAAGTAGAGCAATTTGGTATATGTATTTGTATATCATATATTTGGGATGTATTTGTATACTTGCATATATACACACACACACACAAATTTACGGTGTTCTCTTATTTCTTGAACAAAACACATAAATTTGATAGAACAGATAAGACCTCAGATGCATGGCGAGCAAAAGACAGGTATAAATCACACAAATGAGCACTGTCCTATGAAACTTTTTGCAATTATGGAATGCTCTATATCTGAGCTGTGTAATATGGTAGCCACTTGCTGTATGTGGCTACCATATTAGATTTAAGATGTGACTAGTGCAACTAAGAAACTGAATGTTCAATTATATTTAATTTTAATTCATAATGAATTGAAATAATCACACGGACTTGATGGCTACCTATTGGACAACACAGCTCCAGAAGCTCGGCTTCAGCAAATGCATGGGTGGTAGTGCCATTTACTGAAGTGGGCACAAGTAAGAGAAAGCAGATCCGGAATGAAAATCAGCAGTTCTGTCTGGATCGTGTTAAGCTTGAGATGCATACCTATTATCCAGATAATGGGGATATCAAGTAGTGTGCAGAATATGTGAATCTGAAGCTCCTGGGGATATCAGGGATAGAGCTATAGATTTGAGAATTATTAGCACAGAGATCATATTAATACCTCATGAAACTCAATGGGGTCAAGTAGAGAGAGCGCATAGAAAGAAGAGGGCCCAATTGACAGGCCTGTAGCATTCTAACATATAATAATCAAATGGAAAACAATCCAGAAGAAAAAAAGTTAGTCTTAAAACATAAATGTTGAAAATGGGGCAAGTCAAACAAGGCAAGGGACATGACTCCTCATGAAGGGTCATCTCTCTCCTTCTTCCACATCAATTCTGGAGAGCACCCTCGCCCTTGAAATGCCAGGCAGGACCAGAATGGGGCCCAGTGTAAAGCAAACTTAGCTTGACAGCCTTTAAGATAGATGAGGGAGGGGATGGATTTGGGTAGGAATTTGAGACTGGAGCCGAGTCAAAAAATAAAATGTGTAATGTTCATTGTATACATTAATGTCATTCTAGAACCATAATGTAAATGAATTCATGGTTCCAGAAACAAGAAGCAAGCAACTGGAAGACAATTTAAAACATGCACTATTTCTCTTTTGGAAATATTTACTATAAATTCCTAATAAGAATAAAATTTATCCTTTTTAACAAAATTTGTGTATTATTGTTTCAAGAACAAATCCTTTAGAGGTAAACATCACCTCTGAGTTTGTATTATGTTTTAATGTTTTAAGAGGGCCAACCATATACACCAAGAAATATATCAGATATAATTGAAAATAATTTAAAAAGGCTGAAAATAATTTAAGTAATAAAAAATGGTTTTATCTTTCATAGGTAGGTTTTTCTTAGAATTTTATTAGAATTATCTTTCAAGTAACTCAATCTAAGTTTAACTCGAGGTTGTTTAAACACTCGAGATTCCGTGATTGTGTTTGAGCTTGACAGACAAGAGGGATTTTTTCAATCTGAGGACTTATGTATCTGTCTCCAGGAAAAAAAAAATACACACACACACACAGATACACATATACATACACATACATACACACACACACCCCAGTAGCAAAGAAAAAAAGGAAGACAGGCTGAAAACTTCTACCACAAATTAATGAACCACATAAATATTGCAATATTTTGATAAACTACCATTTGCACATATACAGAACTTTTTTCCCCAGGATCTTAATGAGGGTCATAGTACATTCAGAAGCCATTGCTCATTTTGGTGCCTCTATAAAGTAACAAATTCAGATCATGTGTAGAGGAAGAATACATATTATCCTTTTGTTAAACCACTGATTTCATTTTCTATGAGAAGTGCTCAATTAGTTATATCTCTTCCATGTTACATATAGGAGATATAAATACACACATATATACACATCTTTTAAAAATATTAATTACTAATATACAGAGGGGTGTAAATGTACATGATTAGACAGATGAAATTTAGATTTATAAGTATATAAGCTTACCAGATCCTGACAGTGAAAATGTGAGAGAGAGTATTCGTATGGTCTCCACAACAGTGAGCATAAAAAGATTAAACAGCAAAACTCCAAGATGCTACAGCCAGAGGTTATGTTTAATTCTATAATGCAGGACATATTTTTCTATGACTTTGTCTAATAAAATCATCTTATACGTCTGATTAAAATTAGAAGTCCTTTCTTACCCACAAAATGAGTGAAATGAAAAACTCCTGATCATTGTAGAACAACAGAACCAATTGATCAGACAACGCACAGACAGATCAAAAGGAGTCAATGCGAGACAGGGCTGCAACAGGCTTTTGCCAAAATGCAGAAATGTAGGTCAGGGCACGAGATAGAGAGGAGAGAGAGAGACACGAGAGAGAGAGGAGAGGGAGAGAGGAGAGGGAGAGAGGAGAGGGAGAGAGGAGAGGGAGAGAGGAGAGGGAGAGGGAGAAGCTCTGAGACAAAGGTAAAAAAGCCATATAGTAATCATACAGAAACTTTTGGCACTTTTGGAAGAAGCAAAACTCCATACAGGTGCTTTTGAGATTCAGATTTAAAATTGAACTGGAAATAAGTGCAGACAAAGAAGCTTAGCTTCTTTTACTGTTACAATAATGTTGATATAAAAATGGTGTCCAATCAGTCCAGTGGTCTGTTGTAGCAAGAGACACAATATGGGATCCCTAGAACTTGCGTAACAGGAGAAAAGGCAAACTTTTTACTTGTCCACATCTAGTTAAGGGTATTTTCATACATACACATCATTTTACTAATCCACTCATGAATAAATGGGCATTTGGGTTGATTCCACATCTTTGCAATTGTGAATTGTGCTGCAATAAATATTCGGGTTTTGGTGTCTTTTTGATAAAATGACTTCTTTTCCTTTGGGTAAATACCCAGTAGTGGGACTTCTAGATCGAATGGTAGGTCTACTTTTAGTTCTTTGAGACATCTCCTTACTGGTTCCCCACCATGGAATACTACACAGCCATGAATAAGGATGACTTACTGCCTTTTGCAACAATATGGATGGAACTGGAGACCATTATCCTCAGTATCCAAAGAATGGAAAAACAAACACATGTACTCATTATTAAATTGGAACTAACCAAAGAACACACACATGCATAGAGGGAAGTATAACCCAATGGAAATCAATCAGGAGGGAGGGAGGGTGGTGGAGGGAATGGGCAAAAATCTACCTAACGAGTACAGTGAACATTATTTGGGTTATGGGCACACTTATAACCCTCACTCAAACATTACAAAAGTGATCCGTGTAACCAAAAACATTTGTACCCCTATAATACTTTGAAATTAAAGAAAAAAGAAAGAAAAATTGGAATTCTCAAATTAAAAGTCAGTGAATATTTGGAGTTGTATATTTGTATAATATTTTTAAATCATTTAATAAATCAAATATATTATCATTATAATGTGTGA